>JBBPMM010000367.1:9847-27371 GCA_038090335.1 Solioccasus polychromus
CTCCTTGTAATAGAACGTAGCTTTAGGTAATAGTGTACAAGAGGCAGTGATTCGCTTAATGGTTACAGTTTCGCGCAGCGTGTTCATTGCATATAATCACAATGCAGTGCCTAGCGGTCTCTAAGCGTCGACTTCCGTTTGCTGAACGAGTTGGGACGCGCGAGGGGACCTCGGCGTGATCGAAAACGGGAACGGCTTGGGGTGGCTAATCGGCACGCGTCAGTTCCCAGTGCATTGCACCCCCTGGGCCAACGACGACACGCACATGATCACTCCCGGCGTATACTCGGGCACGACGTCCACCTCCCGGCCCTCCTCGTCCTTGGCCTTGTTCATGTTGAACACCGCCAGAACGGATACTATCGCGATCCACACCGCCGCCTCGGCCAGGTACTTGCCCACGCAGATTCTGTCGTCGCAATGCATCAAACTTTTGAATGCATCTCCGCGGGACTTGGGGGGCTACGCACCTTCGTCCGAACCCGTACTGCTGCTCCCCAATGTCGTCCGTGAGCCGTCCGTTGGCGTCGATGAACCGCTCTGGCATGAACCGCATCGGATCGGGATACCGCTTCTCGTTGTGGGTCATCGACCTGCAAGCACGCCATCCATAAGCGAATACGTCACCGCGCGGCGCGCACAACGCACCAAATGTTGGCAAACACGATCGTGTCTTGACGTCCGTGTTCGTCAGCAAGTGACACGTAAAAACGAACGACCGACGGACCTTTGGGGATAAAGTACCCTTCGTATACGTCGTTGTCCGTCGTGAAATGAGGTACCCCTGTAGGCACCCCTCTTTGTCAACCACCACCCACCTCCCCCTCGAGAGGAACGGACCCCTTACCGAGTGGCGTGACCTGGCACCATCGTAGTAATTCCCGGTACGTTGCCTCGAGGTACACCATCGACGCACGATCGTTGAAATCGGGCATCCGGGTTCCGCCCGTAACGTGATCGATCTCTGCCTGTGCCTTTTTCTGCACGTCTGGGAACATAACCATGGCCATCATGAAGGCCGACAGCGCCGAAGACGACTGTAACGTTCATGACCGCGCGTCAACGGCCCCGCGTCGAAACTGCAAACGCAAAGACGCACCGTTTCGACCGCCGCTACAGCCAACGAAAAAAAAAAGAAAAAAAGTCGAGGGTCAGTCGCGCTCACAAATAAAAAAGAATCGAGTGCGCTCACCCGCATACGTCGTTCCCGCGACAGACTTGATGACTACCTCTTCCTCGTTGTTCTCTAGCAACTCGGACACCATCGAATGCGGCGCGATCCCTTCAGCCATTTGCTTCTGCACGAACTCGTACGGCAGATCGCGCAGCTTGCGCGTCAGCTGGCGACATATCTTGGCGTACTGTTTGAACCCCGTCCCAGGGAACCATTCGGGCAAGTATTGCACTTTGGAGAACCGGTCAGGGGTCGGGATGTTTAGGGAAAAAAAAAACGCGCGAGATTGCAACGTACGAAAGGGGAACGTGTTGACCAGCGCAGCGCCGGGGAAGAAACAGTTGGTGAGCATCTCGCTCGCCCGATCTGCGATCGACGCGAACAGGTCGTTGCGCGGCGCCATCTCGTACCCATACACGATCGTCATGATCGTCGACGCTGTGAACCTGTTTCCGAGCCCACGTCAATGGATACGTTTCAAGTAGGCAATTAACGTTCGCGTCGGACTCACGTCCGAAGATGCACCTCCATCTCCTCGGGTACTTGCAGGATGTTGCGCGCGAGCTGGTGCACCTTTGCTAGCTGAATCTCGCGGTAGCCCACCATCGCGGTCGGGTTCAACGTGTGGTACATCGCCTTGCGATGTTTGCGCCACTTGGGGCCGTACGGGATGAACCCGACGTTGAACTCCCATCCCATCCTGTTCCCCGCCCGTCCCGTCCATCGTCAGTTGGAAGGAAACGCGCCGGACGCAGAGACTCACAGCGTGACCATCGGCACCTGAGGCCGGTCGGAATAGTTTTGCGAACGCTTGTCCAACAAGTCTTCTGCAATCTTTTCGGAATTGATCACTAGAATCTTTTGGCCCAGTATCTCGAGATACAACAAGTCGCCTGCGGAACTGTGAGAACGACGCCACGGAAATACGAGGACGAGGACGACGCACCGTACTGCTTGCTCCATTCCGCATAGGTCAGCCACTGAGCACCGAGGTCCTTGATCCCAAACAGGTTCCCGACGACCGGAAGTCGGGGCGGTCCAGGGGGATAAGGCAATCCCGCTGGATTGTCACGTCTTTTTCGGATATACCGTCGCACCGAGAACAAGACTAGAAAGAGAATCGGTATCGCGGAGGCGAGCGAAACTTGCATGTCGTCAAAAAACTAGGGTCCGAAAGCGAGACCATCGCTCCGAGGGCCTATATAGCGAGAGGAAATGCGTGAGCGTCCGAATTACGCATTCATGTTCATGTCTCAGTTCATCGCCTGCAAAAGTGAGACAAGAGTGTTGCATCACTCGCCACTCGCCGCATGTCTCAATCTTTGCCGGCATGAACACCCACGTTTTCATCACGTTACATAGTACGTCGTACCAACGCGCGCCTTTATGGCAAGTGTGTCATGCAATGAAGACGTCCAGGTCAGAACGAACGTCTAAAGCGACAACAAAAAAAAAAAGTAAGCAGCGATAACGATACTGTAACGTTCCAGTCTCAAAATTGACGACATCGCATTCACCAACACTCCTATTTCTCCTTCCTAGGAACGCTAGGCTGCAACGGGGGACTTATTACAAGATCCTCGGATATCTTTTTGTACTAGTTGGCGTCCGATACCCTGAGAAACGTACTGAGAAATGAAATGCTGGCCGTTTCGCACCGGCTTTTCGGCACGTTATCCTTGAAACGTCTCGCCACACATCGACCGTCGCCATTTTACAGTCAGCCTCGCGTGGCATACGTGCGAATATGCATTTCCTCGAGTGCTTTTGCAATGTTGCGCATGGCTCGTCGTGCAGCTCGATGCGGCAGGACGAGAGGGTCGAGGCAGCGAGAAATTGGATTTAAAAAAGAGAGTGGTAAACAACGTACCGTGCATGACACAGCACGACATGGGCCAGCCTCGTCTGCCAGTGTCGTCGTCATCATTCTGCGTATCAGGTTCAACGTCCGCAATGTTGCTGCCACGCAGTTCGGTACAACAAAACGAGAGGACACGGGAGGCACGGGGAGGTGATCGAGCCAATGTGGAGGCGATGAGAGGAGTCGATGGTGGATAGTGATGATGGCGATGTCGCTGCCGCGTTATCGTTATCGTTGGATCTCTGTGGTACCACTTCCACGTCACATTGCGACGGCGGTGTGTTCAAGGGACGAGAGGGACGAGAGTTTGAGTCGATGTAATATCAGTGCACGAATTATGTAAGGTGATCTTGGGTTAGCGATGAACGACAACGTTCGAGCTGTTGAGATTCACCTCCGTCATATATCCGGCAATCAGTGCATTCATGCCCTCACTATCCCGCACGCGGATATACAGAGATTCACTTTTCGCCCCCTCAAGTGGCTTCGTTTTGCCACCTTTGCCGTCTGTGGTGTCAAGGGACACCTCTCCGCTACTGAAGAAGGCATCGTGGTTGACTACGATATTTTGTTGGAAAATATAGCCGACAGGTACTACTACATTCCCGACGGCAAGCATTTGTCTCACGTACTATCGATTTTCTGACAATGGGTCGCAATAGCTGAGTACCAACTTGTCGACAACAACGCACTTGATGATCGATTCACGTCAAGCGCAGCTACCCAGCGGCGTCACGACTTTCGTAGTATCGTTTCCGAACGCGATAACCGTCGTTGCGCCGTCCTTGACGCAGCGGACGATGAGTGCGATGCGGCCCATATCGTACCGAGAAGCAAAGGCGACGGGGTGTGTGTTCATTTGATTCCTGCAGGCCCTGGGGCGATGTTTATCTTTTCCTTAGTACATCACTTTCCATGTTCGCCGACGTTCGGGTTCATATGAACAACAGCCGTTTTCACACGACGAAGATGTTAGTGTTGATTGTGTCGAGAATGGAATGTTCCTGCGCAAAGACCTCCATTGTAGCTTCGGCCTTGGTAAAATTGCCTTCCTCAAGGCACGTTCAGAACGTCCCCTTCGCACCTGACTAACGTAAGACTTGTCCAGACTCCAAACTTCGCCATGGACACCACCGATGTTCCAAGGGCCGAGCCGGGTGTCATTCCAGATAGGAGGACCACAATGCAAATCATCAAGACAGGCCCAGGTGCTCGTTCTGGTTATTCACCTTACGATGTTCTTCCAGATTGGTCTGAGTCCCGTGTTGGAGCACCTCCCAGTATCCTGCTGGACTTGATGTATGGCGCGGCTGTTGCGAAGCGCTGGAAGCATCCTGATCTGCACAAGATGCTCGTTTCGCGGTACGAAGACATTGAAAAGGACCTGGCCGAGCACCCACTTCCTGCCCACAATCCCTCAGACGGTGATTTTGACGACGAGTCTCAAGACCCGCCCACACCAGACGACCCAAAAGACTTGGATTGGGTACCTAGTGGCAAGCAGAGAACGAGAAAAACATTTTCATCAGATGCATCCGCAGATTTACTGGAGACCATGGACGACATGCTTCTCTTGTCATTTGTGCTTTCGGGAACAACGCGTCAATCCTGGGTTGCAGAGCAAGAGAAGCGAAAACAAGAGACAGAATATCATTCTCGCAAGCGTGGTCGAGAGAAAGTTCGACAGTGGTTGAATGCCCCTGTGAGGTTAGCAGTCTCGCACTGATTAAATCCGCAATCGATCCTGAATTATTCCAATAGCCGAGAAACGGACCGTTCTGACCATGAATGAAAATGAATGACTGGATTATACCTTCTTTCGTTTGCTGTACAACCAATGTAAATGACCATGATGGTGTGAGCTAGTCCAAACGAAGTATCTCATCGTAGCGGTGCAGCAGCATTGGTAACAAAATGTAATGACGTCCGAGAGAGACCTGTTGACACCCAACCCGTGAAACTACCCGTGGGTAGCTATCCGCTGGTGTTCATGATAGACCCTAACTTGAGTCGATGGAATGTCAGCGCACAAAGTATGTAAGGCGATCCTGGATTAGGGATGAACGACAACGTTCGAGCTGTTGAGATTCATCTCCGCAATATATCCGGCAATCAGTGGGTTCACGCCCTCACTGTCATGCAATGAAGACGTCTAGGTCAGAATGAACATCTAAAACGACAACAAAAAAAAAGTAAGCAGCGATAACGATACTGTAACGTCCAGTCTCAAGATTGACGACATCACATTCACCAACACGCCTCTGTGAACCCTTTTCTCCTTCTTAGGAACACTAGGCTGGGTCGGAAAACGCCAAACGCGGGATTTATTGCAAGATCCTTGGATATCTTTTTGTATTAGTTGGCGTCCGATACCTGAGAGACGTACTGAGAAATGAAATGCTCGCCGTTTCCAGAATCCAGCGCCGGCTTTCTGAAACGTCCCGCCACACGTCGACCGTCGCCATTTTACAATCAGCTTCGCTTGGCATACCCCGGCGGTACTCACGTGCGAATATGCATTTCTTCGGGTGCTTTCTGCAATGTTGCGCACGGCTCGTCGTGCAGCTCGACGCGGCGGGACGAGAAGGTTGAGGCGGCGAGAAATTGGATTAAAAAAAGTGTGTGGTGAACAGCGTACCGTGCATGGAACGGTACAATATGGACCAGCCTCGTCTGCCAGTGTCGTCGTCATCATTCTGCGTATCAGGTTCAACGCCCACGATGTTGCTGCCACGCAGTTCGGTACAACAAAACGAGAGGAGGCGGGAGGCGCAGGGAGGTAATCGAGCCAATGTGGAGTCGACAAGATGAGTCGATGGTGGAGAGTGGTGATGGTGATGTCGCTGTCGTGTTGTCATTATCGTTGGATCTCTGTGGTACCACTTCCACGTCACACTGCGATGGCAGTGTGCTCAAAGGACGAGGGAAATGGATGATAGAGGAAAATGGGGACGACAAGGAGGCGGCAAGCACGAGGACGAGAGCAGTATCTACTTGAGTCGATGTAATATCAGTGCACGAATTATGTAAGGTGATCTTGGGTTAGCAATGAACGACAACGTTCGGGCCGTTGAGATTCACCTCCGTTATATATCCGGCAGTCAGTGTATTCATGCCCTTACTATCCCGCATACGGATATACAGAGATTCACCTCTCGTCCCCTCAAGTGGCTTCGTTTTGCCACCTTTGCCGTCTGTGGTGTCAAGGGACACCTCTCTGCTACCGAAGAAGGCACCGTGGTCGACTACGATATTTCGTTGGAAAATATAGCCGATAGGTATTACTATACTCCCGATGGCAAGCATTTGTCTCCCATACTATGAAATTTCTGACAACGGGTCGCAATAGCTGAGTACCAACTCGTCGACAACAACGCACTCGATGATCGATTCACGTCAAGCGCAGCTACCCAGCGGCGTCGCGACTTTCGTAGTATCGTTTCCGAACGCGATAACCGTCGTTGCGCCGTCCTTAACACAGCGGACGATGAGTGCGATGCGGCCCATATCGTGCCGAGAAGCAAAGGCGACGGGGTGTGTGTTCATTTGATTCCTGCGGGCCTGAGGCGATGTTTATCTTTTCCTTAGTACATTACTTTCCATGTTCGCCGACGCTCGGGTTCATACGAACAACAGCCGTTTTCACACGACGAAGACGTTAGTGTTGATTGTGTCGAGAACGGAATGTTCCTGAGCAAAGACCTCCACTGTAAATTCGGCCTTGGTAAAATTGCCTTCCTCAAGGCATGTTCAGAACGTCCCCTTCGCACCTGACTAACGTAAGACTTGTCCAGACTCCAAACTTCGCCATGGACACCACCGATGTTCCAAGGGTCGAGCAGGGTGCCATTCCAAATAGCAGGACCACAATGCAAATCATCAAGACAGACGCGCGTGCTTATGTACCTTCTGATGTTGTGTCAGATTGGTCCGAGTCCCGTGTTGGAGCACCTCCCAGTATCCTGCTGGACTTGATGTATGGCGCGGCTGTTGCGAAGCGCTGGAAGCATCCTGATCTGCACAAGATGCTAGTTTCGCGGTACGAAGACATTGAAAAGGATCTGGCCGAGCACCCACTTCCTGCCCACAATCCCTCAGACGGTGATTTTGACGACGAGTCTCAAGACCCGCCCACACCAGACGACCCAAAAGACTCGGATTGGGTACCTAGTGGCAAGCAAAGAGAGAGAAAAATGTTTTCATCAGATGCATCGTCAGGATTACTGGAGGCCATGGATGACATGCTTCTTTTGTCATTCGTGCTTTCGGAAACAACGCGTCAATCCTGGGTTGCAGAGCAAGAGAAGCGAAAACAAGAGGCAGAATATCGTTCTCGTAAACGTGGTCAAGAAAAAGTCCGACAGTGGTTGAATGCCCCTGTGAGGTTAGTAGTCTCGCACTAATTAAATCCGCAATCGACCTAAATTATTCCAATAGCCGAGAAACGGACCGTTCTGACCATGAATAAAAATGAATGAGTGGATTGCACCTTCTTTCGTTTGCTGTACGACCAATGTAAATGACCATGATGGTGTGAGCTAGTCCAAGCGAAGTATCTCGTCTTGCAGCAGTGTTACCAGCAAAATGTAATGAAGACGTCCGAGAAAGACCTGCTGATACCCAACCCGTGAAACTACCCGCGGGTACCCGGATTGTGTTCATGATAGACTTACATAATCCGGCGCTAACATTGCATCGACTTGGCAAGTTAGGTCTTGAATTAGGGATGAACAACAACGTTCAAGCTGTTGAGATTCATCTCCGCAATATATCTGGAAATCAGTGGATTCATGCCCTCACTATCCCGCACGCGGATATACAGAGATTCACTTTTCGCCCCCTCAAGTGGCTTCGTTTTGCCACCTTTGCCGTTTGTGGTGTCAAGGGACACCTCTCTGCTACCGAAGAAGGCATCGTGGTCGACTACAATACTTTGTTGGAAAATATAGCTGACAGGTATTACTATACTCCTGATGGCAAGCATTTGTCTCCCGTACTATCAATTTTCTGACAGTGGATCGCAATAGCCGAGTATCAACTTGTCGACGACAAGGCACTTGATGATCGATACACATCAAGCGTAGCTACTCGGCGACGTTGCGACTTTCGTAAAATTGTTTCCGAACGCGATAATCACCATTGTGTTATCTCGGGCGTAGATACTGTTGGGTGCGATGCGGTCCATATCGTACCAAGAAGTAAAGGCGATGGGGTGTGTGTTCGTTTGATTTCTGCAGGCCTTGGGACGATATTTACTTTATCCTAGTACATCACTTTTCACGTCCACCGACGTCTGGGTATATACGAACAACAGCCGTTTTCACGCGATGAAGATGTTAGTGTTGATTGTGTCGAGAATGGAATGTTCCTGCGCAAAGACCTCCACTGTGAGTTTGACCTTGGTAGAATTGCCTTCCTCAAGGTACATTCAGAACATCTCCTTCGCACCTGACTAACGTAAGACTTATTCAGACCCCAAACTTCGCCATGGACACCACCGATGTTCCGAGGGTCGAGGAGGATACCATTCCGGATAGGAGGACCACAACGCAGATCATCAAGCCGACAAACTTGCGCGAACGTCATGCTTATTTACCTTATGATGTTCTCACGGATTGGTCCGAGTCCCGTGTCGGAGCACCTCCCAGCATCCTGCTGGATTTGATGTACGGCGCAGCTGTTGCGAAGCGCTGGATGCATCCTGATCTGCACAAGATGCTAGTTTCACGGTACGAGGACACTGAAAGGTTCCTAGCCGAGCACCCACCTCCTGTCTACAATCCCTCAGATGGCGAATTTGATGACGAGTCTCAAGACCTGCCCACGCCAGACGAATCAAGAGACTCGGATTGGGTACCTAGTGGTAAGCCGAGAAGGAGAAAAACATTTTCATCAGATGCATCCGCAGGTCTACTTGAGACCATGGACGATATGCTTCTCTTGTCATTCGTGCTTACGGGAACGACACCTCAATCCTGGGTTGCAGAACAAGAGAAGCGAAGACAAGAGGCGGAATATCGTTCTCGCGAACGTGGTCAAGAGAAAGTCCGGCAGTGGCTGAATGCCCCTGTGATGTTAGCGCTCTCACACTGATTAAATCCGCAATCGATCCTGAACTATTCCAATAGCCGAGAAACGGACCATTCTGACCATGAATGAAGATGAATGAGTAGATTGTACCTTCTTTCGTTTGCTGTACAACCAATGTAATTGACCATGATAGTGTAAGCTAGTCCGAATAAAGTATCCCATCGAGCAGTGCAGCAGCGATGGCAACAGAATATAGTGAAGACGTTCGAGAAAGCGATGGAAAAAAATAAAGAAACAATAACAACACTGTACAATCACGCAGATAGACTCCCAAATATAATTATCTATCAAGCAAGAGACAACATCATGTTCACCAGCTGAATCCTTTTCGTAAGCCGATTTCCTTCGTCTATCGATCGTCGGCGTTTGCGCCCCATGGGCGATGGTGGCACGACAAATACTGCTCGATCGGAGGTCTCTTGGACTTGGAAGGCAGGTTAGGCTATGTCGGAAACACGCCCGACGTGGGGCTTGTGGGATTAGAATATACAAGCGATTCGATCGTCATGGCTGGCGTAGCAGGATCCTTGGATTTCTTTGTGTACTAGATTGGTGTAGAATATGTCAGATGTGAGACCCACAAAAAAAAAGGACACTTGCCGTTTCCAGCTCCGGCTTTCCCCACCATTTTGCAACGGCCTCGCAGAACCGGACCGCAGCGCGCTCGGCAGGTTCGGCAGGAAAATGTCGCGCCAAATCTTCCATGTGCGTCGATAGATCCGGCGTTAACGGCGGAATGGCGCAAAACTGGGGTTCAAGATCATCAATTCGACCTTGGGCCAAACGTAGAAACACTTGCTATATGCAATCGCTCCACCATTTCGGCCTCAAATTCAGCCTTTGCATTTTCCCTGCGTACAGGTGCGCCGTTGGCAAAGGCGCTCTACGACAGGAACCTGATCGGAGTTGCCTCTTTTAATGTGGGGAGATCATCCGGATCAAACCACTCGAACATCGGGTTTCCCTCGTCTTCGCCAATGTGCGATGGGTCATCTGACATCCCAAGTCCGACAGAAAGCCTGAAAACAGCATGTACCAGTCTCTGGACGGTCGCAGGGGACGCTTCGCTCTCCGACAACGCCTTTCGCGTTAACATCGGTGACTGCGGGGACAGGGAAGTACTCCCCCCGATCTTTCCTTCTGGAACTCACGTCATACTCGTCCTCACCAAGTTCCTGACCCCGAGTGTAGAAACCGCGGAGTCAGCTCTGAGAGACGCGTGTTTCCGGAGCCCGAACCCGCGTAACCCGGCGTCTTCCGCGTCCAGCTGAAACCACTTGGACTTTCTGTGCAGCACGCTGCCGTTGATGCCGGGATTGGCAAGTCCGGAGCCGATACCGCTGCCGTCTTGCCAGTCATTGATATCTCCACTGCTACCGTCCATGCTCTTTCCTGGCCCGACCCAGGGAGAACGAGACGTCATCTCCCCTCCCCAGGTGCTAATCCTCCCCTTTGCCGGCCCCTTGGTGCCTTGATAAGTTGTTTCGCGTCGATGCGGATCTCGCACTCGGTATGCAGATGCCTCGGGCAACGCAAGGCAGGTGGAGAGTTTGCCGTCGAAGGGTCTGCGCGTTCCATATAGAGGGAGCGAACTCGGTCACTGCGCCTCACTTGGACTCCCGACTGCTTGAGTGGAAAAAGATCATTAGTGTGTAAGAAGGTGAGAACAAGGACGACCCATGACGACCCATTGCCCTTGGCCAATCGGCGAGTGAAGAGAAAAGGTTCCCCCTCGGAGGTTCTGAATATGATGTACTCTGGAGTATGGGGGAACTGTTGGAAGAGAACGACCCTGCGGAGCCTTTTGCGGAGAGGGTTAGAGACGACGATTGGGGCGAGTGGTGGTGGCGGCGATACGGGCTTCTGACGGGCAAACAGGTTGTTTACGACCGTGCTCAGCGCGAGGCGAGACGGGCGCCATTTGGGAGCGTGTGCGGGTGTCTCGCTTTCGGGGAGGCTGCGAGCTGCGGCGCTTGGGGGAACCCAGGAGAGACTGCAGCTCGTCACCGATGGGGGGAAGCAGTGGTGGCTGGTCTAGCATGGACGTGACGACCTTTTCGAGAGCGACGGCGCGCAGTCTGAGACTTCTAGCCAAAGTAAAGTCTTGTTTCTGCATGCGGGTGTCCCCGTCATTGGTGTGGGGGCCGCCATGCCCCGCAGCTCTGGCCTTGAGCTGCTCGACATCCTCTACAGCGCTCAAAAGCTCGTCTTCTTCGCCATACTCTGGTTGTTCCCGAAAGTAAGCCCAAAGATCGTTGCCTCTGTTTAACGAATGTTATTACAACCATCTTGGGCAAAGACTCACAGGTACCTTAGGTAATATAGACGATGGCATGATGTGGAGCATCGTCACAAGTATGAAAAAAATAAGGTGGGCGCTCGACAATGTTGAAGAGCAAAACGGAAGTTGTCCGAGTCGGGCTTCTTTCTCGCTACGGGATTTTCGGTGGCACGGTCCGAGCGGTCCGACGTAACTGCTTGATCTTGTAGATCCACTAACACATTGTTCGTTCTGCATCATCGAAAAGTGGAGCGAACATAATCTGTCTTTCCACGTTGGAACAGCACGGGAAGGCGACCTTCTTATGAAGGAAATCACAGCAGAGAGGCTTGCGCAAGGGCCACGACAGACACTGCTACGTCACGCTAACTTGCTGACACCACAGATATGGCCTTGCACAGGCCTCCGAAATTGGCCATCATCTCAATGCTTGTATTATGTAACAAAACCAACTACATATCATACAACTAAAAAAACCGGCAAAGAATCACACACTACGTCTAGCACTGAGAGCCTGCTCGAGAGTGGCTTTGCTAATGTGTGATCTGGGTGCAATGTGACAAGGGAACGGCAACAAGTGACTAAGGAATAGGAACGCATGGTCACGATCGAGATTGATCAGAAGTATGAACGTGGCTCACCGAGTAATCCCATTGAAGAATTTCGGTTCGAAGTTGATATCCTTACCATCCACATCCTTAGCAAGACCGAAATCAAGAGTTGCGAGCATCGTTGCTATCGCAATCCAGAGAGATGCATCGGCATTGTGACGACCTAATATATGGGTATTCGAGATACAGGATCATACCTGATACGCAGTTGCTTACCTGGACACATCCTCCTTCCAAAGCCAAAACAAAAGTCAGGAGTGTCATCGGTCAACATTCCTTGTGCGTCTAAGAATCTATCGGGATTGAAAATTTCTGGATTTGGATATCGTTCTTCGTCACGAGACATTCCCCTGAAAGGGTCATGAGCGTGCCTACTCGACTGTTTAAAATATATACCACATACCAAACATTTGCAAAGACGGTCGATCCTGTAGAACGAACATTAGCACAAATGCCCGATCGATATCCCTGATATACCTTTCGGAATATAGAAACCGTTATAGATATCACATGTCGTGGTCGCATGTGGACCACCTTAAAGATGAAGATAGTCAAAAAAGCTGCTTAAAATTACTTTGATAATCGCACCGAGAGGAACAGGTGGCTGCCATCTTAGCGTTTCGCGCAAAATGGCATCGAGATAAGGCAATAATGGTCGGTCGTGAAATTCGGGTAATCTCTCGGTACCCACAATGACATCGATGTCTGCTTGGGCGCGCTTCAAAATGAGGGGGTACTTGACCATCGCAAGAGTAAATGTCTGTAGGGCCGAGCTCGTCTGTGAACTCTATTAGTACCTAATTTGTCTCTCACTATGCAAAACAGACCGTCTCTACAGATGCTGCATTCAAATACGGAACATTCAACTTTACTATCCATGGCAAGCACGCATGCAACATACCCAAGAAAATAGTAGTAGCTGTGTGTTTAAGAGCCTTTTCGTATTCTGAACGGTATGGTTCCATGAACTGCTCCATACGAATGATATTTTCCGACACCAATGAGGGATTGAAGTTTTCCTTGGACTCCTACACAATAATAAAAAATTCCCGGTTTGTGCATGATCGCCGGTGAGACTTACCATACACTTCTGGACGTACTTGTACGGTTCCTCGACCACCCTAGTACCAAGCTCACGGGACTTCTTTGCTTCGCGTTGAAACCCGGAGAATGGAAGCCAATCCGGTATGTGCAACACTTCAAAGTTGATGTCAATCGAATTTATGAGGGAAGTCCAATGGCACTCACAAAAGGGGAAAACTTTGAAAAGAACTGCCCTCTCGGGCATTAATGATGGGACTGAAGCTTCGAGAAACTTATCGATGGTCGATATCATCTCGTTATCCTCAGTGCCGAACCCGTAGCCATACACAGAATGCATTGTCATCGTGGCAGTATAGCTATCTAATACCTGAGAATCCCCATATACAAGCGGCCAAAAAGAGATGATACTTACGTGGAGAAGTGAGAAGTGTAGTCACTAGGTTTGTTCATCAAATTCAAGATTAGCTGGCGTGCTTCATGGATTTGAAGCGGGTAATGGTTGGAAACAGTATCAGAACGGAAAGTCTGGTGAAATATTCGCCGACACAACCTCCAATGTTCGTCATATCGTGCGAGGGCGAAATTGGAAACATGTCCGTGGCTGGAGAAGCGAGGGTTATTGGCCGGTCCACCACAGACACCGTGTTAATTGCAGACGGGACCCTCACTCACGATTCCAGCGTCGATATGAAAGGACGATCTGAATATATCTTTGATCTTTTCTCGAGTAACTCGGTCGCGATAGAGGGCGAGTTTAGCACTACGACATCCATATCCAACAGTCGAATATACATTATTTCGCCTGAAGATTGTCAGAATCATGCAGATCCGTTCTGGAATATTTGTGCTTACCATACTTTGCCCGCAAATCCGTATACGTCTTGTATGGCTCTTCAAAACTAACGGAGAGAGCACTCCCCAAGAATGGTAAAGGAGTAGGACCCGGTGGCAGAGGATACCCCTTCCTCTCAATACGATCCCGAACGAGCCGCCAAATTAAGTCTATGGACAGGACAGTTATTGGAACAAGTATCGCAATACCTGTTGACGTAGCCCACTCCATTGTGATCTGGGAGAAGGGGGTGATTCTAGATTTCGTACCGTCAACCCCCACCCTATAAACTCCCTGGACACGTTATGTAATGGAATACTAATTGCAATTCTGGCGATCGGTTGGACAGTTCGGGTTCCTTGCATCATTACCAACGTTCCAAATTTGTAGCGTCTAATTGTTAGGTCGACCAATGAATGCTTACCTTGATGTTGTAAACAGATCAGCACCTCGTAATAATATTCAAGCCCCGCTAAACGATGAACCCACTGACACTGAGCCCTGAAGCATTATCTGTCATGACTGGCATTGGGAGAAACAGCAACGAATTTTAGCCCATTACGCAAATAAAACCAACAACCCATCAGTTGTTAAATGTAGTAAACACAAGTAGGTAGTATTCCTAATATAGTAGTTGCGGCTCAGTGACCGCAAGTATGCCTGATGTAAGGCGATGATGAGCCAAATAAGGGTAGTCAACTTTGGGTAGATAATCGACTACAGTAGGATAGATAAGATAAGTGGATTAGATGTGTCACGCAGAGATGATGGCAGCAAGATGTGCACTCTTATTCTCAGTTCTCCGACTTTATATACTACATTGCAGATGTCTCAGATCATTTCTAATTCACTCTTGTTTGGGCTGCTCAGCTTGCTTATATAATATATTCACGTGACCATTATCTCAACATTAAATGTGCTCAGTTGAGTGTACCAGAAAGCATGCATAATTACAAGACAATGTGCAACTTGGGTTGAACTCAGACTTGACCCTGGTAGCCATTTGCACTATCTCTAACAGAGTTGCCATTGTCTGCTGCCACTCTCAGTCATCATCCAGGGGTGCTGTTATGGTTTTCGAAGGACCCCTATCTTTTTCCTATTTCTTCCATTATTTCTACTTTTCCCATCTTATGTTCCTACTTTTCCCGAGTTCCTATTCTTCCTGCTTTACCTTGTAGTACTGGAGCTAGGGGTTACCACTTATAGCTATCATTCTCCAGAACATTCTAGATAGTTTCCTTTCTTTTCTTGGTCCATGCATGTTCTCTTTACCTATAAGTAGGGGAGACATCCATATCTTGTACTTTAGCTAGTTCTACGCAATCCAAGCCTAGTAACCAGCAAGCCGCTCAGGATGAGCGAGATCGCCACCATTCCGGTACTCTCAGCTACTGCGCTAAGAGGCTCTTTCACTCATCAAGGAGTGAACTATCGACTGATCATCTTTATTGCCACCGTGCAGGATCTTCCTTATGGACGAGTCGATACCCTCTATTGGGAGACAACCGTTCTCATGCTAATCATCTTGGGATTACCACGTCAACATATCAGCATATACCACCGCGTATATTTCCTCAGTTATTAGCTGAGTTACTAGCCTCAGCATAACAAAAGAACTAGCTCTCTTCACCGTCCCCTTCTACAGCAGACGGAACCCCCCCCCCTACTCACCATTACTCCACCGCGAGGTCCTGCCTACCCTACGCCCTACCAGAAGAAGAAGAAATCCCTTAACCCTTATTCAATCCCTTTCACCACTGCTTCTTCTTCCATCCCACTTGAACAAACCACATCGCTCCCAGAACTGTCTCACAAGGAGACTCCCATTGACGTTGAGCAAGACCCACAACAGGAGGTTGATTGGGAGAAAGAGCTTGACGACGAGCAGGACGCTTGACTTGCCCAATGATTGTCCGCAGAAGGACACAATGACGAAACAGTAAGGAGAAGAGTAGAAGCTTCTCAGGAACAGAGACATGCACTAGCAGAAGAAGAGGCTCGAAGAACTGCCAAATACCTTAAACGATGAAGAGAAGAGATGGCTAAAGCTACTGAGCTCAAAGCTGGGCTCCCGGACAACTTTTCTGGAGAGTCTGAGGATGCGATACAATGGATGCTTGCTATGAAAGCATACTTCAAGATGAATGGTGATCTCTATAATGATAGGGCCATGATGCTGACCATGCTCAATAAGATGAGCAAAGGACGAGGAAAGATCTTCTCAGAAGGATGGTTCTATCGTCTGGAAAGTCCTAATATCCCCAACGATCAATGAACCTTCACCATCATGGCCGCGGACTTTGCCAAAACCTTTTTCCCATTCAACACTGCCAGTAAGGCTCACTGAACCATCCGGAATTTATCCCAGAATACCAAGGATAAGGATGGATTCGCTAAGTATGTTGCCAACTTCTCCCTTGCAGCTGCTCAAACTGGCCTTGCCGATGAAGAAGCTCTTATCGAATACTTTGGAAGAGGGTTAGACGAGAAGATTACCACCAATATCCTCTCTATGGCCACCGTTCCTACCATGCTCCAAGGATGGATGGACCAAGCGAGCAAATTTAATGCACAACAAGAGCGCATTAAGGATATGCGTAAGGGTCTAGGGTGGAGGAACTTCTCTAATGATAGGAAGGACCCCAATGCCATGGAAGTCGATGCTATTCGACTCTCCCCTGTTGAGAAGGCTCGACACATTCATGAAGGAAGGTGCTTTATCTGTCATAAAAAGGGTTGCACCACTCGTAATCATCCCCATGATGATAAGAAGACAAACGGATCCACCCCTGTCCAATCCAATAACCCCTTTAGAAATCAGACCAGGGTAGCAACCGTCATTGCTCCCGAACCCCCTAAGGCACCAGAACCTCCCCCATCTTCCGACCTCGACGAGTATCTCAAGGTCCTTAAAGGGTGGAAAGTCAATCAGAAGGAACTCATATGAGTCCTCCAAGAATGTTTCGAAGAGGACAAAACAAAGGTCTCGAGGATGTCCACTGCAGAAAGAATTCAGGGTTTTTAGAACAGAGGAAAGCTTCAGTGTCTTCTCCTCCAGAACGTTCCGCTCCCATCATTTGTACTAATAAGAAAGAGAAATCTATTCGCATTCCCATCTCTCTTTCCCATGGGATGAAAACCACTGAAATTAATGCCCTCATCAATTCAGGAGCCACAGAAAACTTTATTGATCCCATCACCATTGCAAAGTACCAATTCCCCACGAAACGACTCCCCTCTCCAATAAAAGCCTCTAATGCCGATGGATCTGCCAATAAAGGAGGGTTTATTTGTAAGGAAACCTTCCTGGTCGTAAATATGGCAGGGCGAGAGGAAGTCATTCACTTCCTGGTACTAAATTGTGGTGGAGATCGGGTTATTCTAGGAATTCCTTGGTTTGCAAAAGTAAACTGTTACGAGTCAATGGACCCCTATTTCCTTTCTTGTACTTTATGGTCCTTTTGTCCCCACAGCACCGGAGCTGTGCTCATCCTTTCTTAGTACAGTGACCTCCAAAACCCTTTCAATAACTAACCCTGATGCAGTGTGCAAAGCGCACTGCAATCACCTGGAATAATCACATCAAGCTTTGCTGGAGAGAAAGATAGTACATACTCTTGGCTACAAA
>JBBPMM010000368.1:0-27362 GCA_038090335.1 Solioccasus polychromus
GTCACCGCTGTATGAGGCGTCGCTAGGTCGGAAGCGGAGATTGAACTCTTGGTGAAGCATGGGTTTTTTTTGGTACTAATAAACCACGGTTTCTAGCATAAGACTTGACTACTGTACTGGGCCTAAGGTGTGGCTAGAAGCAAAGAATCTTCGATTTCATCATACCTCTTGAAAACTACTCCCTAGACATGAAGGTCCATTCGAGATTACCAAGGTTGTCTCCCCCATTGCCTATGAATTGAAACTGCCCACTTCCTGGAAAATCCACAACATGTTCCATGCCTCCCTTCTCTCCCCTTACAAAGAAACTACCAAACATGGTCCAAACTTCTTAAAACCTCTGTCCAAGGAGATAGAAGACGAAGAAGAATGGGAAGTGGAAGACATCCTAAACCATTGAGGAACGCGAGGTCACCGGCAATACTTGGTAAAATGGAACAGATACTCTTCGGCAGAAAACATGTGGGAACCCGCATCCAATCTAGTGAATGCTTCCGAACTCCTAAGCAACTATAAGAAGCGACAAAACCTTTAAACTCCGACCAAACCTCCCTTGAACCTCATCACCCACCATGTCCTCCAACGTAGCTGCTCCCACCTCTTTCATCCGCATCTTTGCCCAACACCTCCCAGACCATCACTGTCATGTCTTGTATGCGGGGGTACTTGCCGACCCTCGACTCATGTTTTTGTTGGAAAAGGATGGCCTCTGGGACTGTGCCATCACCCTCCAGGCCCTCGTGCGTCTTTACCACCAAACGCTGACCCATCACCTCCTCTACAAATGCCTCCACTTGAGTGTGCCACACGCCACCCATCAAACCCTCGCCAACTCCCAGTCCCTCATTTGCCACCACGTCCTCGACCTTCTCCACTATGAAGGATTTTGGGGTTTCATTAATCGAATACCCAACTCGGCCCTTCAGGGGCTCCTCATTCCCCTCATCACGTCCCTCACTCCCTCTGAAGAGGATGTCTATGATGGCCTAGTCCCTGTCAACTCTTCCCACATCTCCCCTTGACTCGTCCCCGCAGGACCCTCCACACCCCCTGCCTATACCTCCACACAGCGGCAGGTGGCCCCACCGTCCTCTCGTCCCTATCACCCCAGGACCCTGTCCCCTCCCACCACGGTCTCCCCGGTGCGGACTCTCTGCCGCCATGTTCGCCCCGATAGTCCCTACCCCAGGTTGCGGATAGAGACACCCCCTTCCTCGATGTCCTCCTCCTCTTATGGATCCCCTATATCCCCCACTCTCCCAGTTCAGGCTCCTTCCCCAGTTGACTGCGATGCCATCATCACCGATATCTCTCCAGGGTCAAACCTCAACCCCATCGATGTCGACACCCTGTGAAACCCTCCTTGCCTGGGCCAGTGCTTCAAATGCCAGGAATGGGGACACTGGCATGGCGAATGTTTCAAGTTTCGCTGTCCACACTGTTTCCTCTGGGCCCTGGGGCACCCCGCCAGACTGTGCCAGGATCGCCCCTGCACTCGATGCCGAGGACAAGGTCACCCCTACAAGAACTGCCCCTCCTTAGTGGGGAATAACCCTCCAGTGAGGGACGATGACATTTGAAGAGGTCTTCAAACACTTAAACAGGGGGTAATGTTATGAGTTGATGGACCCCTATCTCCTTTTTCCCCTTTTGCCCTGTAGCACCAGAGCTATGCACTTCCTTTCATAGTAAATTCTCCGGAACTCTCTAGAAAGTTACTTAGTTAGTATATGGTCTGTGCACCATATTCTACCTATAAGTACCCCGGATGCTTGTCATGTACGGTAGCTAGTTCTACGCCAATAAAGCTTAGTAACCAGCAAGCCACCTTAGGGTGAGATCCCTCAGAAGCCAAGCTGCCTTATATCACCCTCATTATCCCCATCGCTCGACTAGGCCTGCAAGCCTTCGTCTATATCACCATCATCCCCAACTGAGACCTTGCCATCCGGTTCGCTTTTGCCCAAGAAGGAACTTGTCTCCTTGTCTTCATTGTAGTGGGGATCTGGCCCCACCAATGACATCATCTATACTATTGAGCTCGGCTCAACCGTCATTAGCTAGGTTGTTAAGCCTAGTGTAACAATGACCCATAGGAAGTGTAGTGAGATGGTGCGGTCCAAGTGGACTATTAAAAGTGGTCATATCGCAGGAGTCCACATGAAGCAGTCTTTGGTTGTAACCTGTGAACAAGTCCAGCATACCATAGACAGCACTTCCACCAAAGGACTCGGCTAGATGTTCGACAAAGGGAGGGACTGAAGAGTCCCTGATGGTGACAGCGTTGAGGGGTTGTAGGTCATGAACAAGGTGGAGGGACTTCTTGTTCTGCTTGAGGACGCAAAACCAGTGTGTTTGGTAGGCTGCAGCTGAAGGTTCGTATACTCTGGATGCGATGTGGTCTTTGATGATTTGGATTGCCTGATCCTAGGCAGACAGTGGGATGGGTATGTTGTGAAGTACCCAGGGAGTGTGGGGGATCGTCGGTATCTTCACTGGTGGAAAATAACGTTCGTCTAGTTGGCCTCGCTTGGCTGGAACTGAAGTGAAGGCTTTTTCATGATTGAGGATAATCCAGCAGACTAGTTTGACTTCTTCTGGCCAAAGCCATTTCGCAGGATCAAGGTCTAAAGTGTCAGCGTGTTCTTGTTACAGTTATGGACCCCTATTTCTTTTGTTTCCTATCCATCCCGTATGTTTCCTACTTTTCCCGAAGTCGTGTTCCTACTCTTCCCATATTCTGTTTTCTCCCATTTTACCTTGTAGCACCGGAGCCCAGGGTTACCTCTTATAGTTATGAATCCTCCGGAACATTCTAGATAGTTTCCTCTTTCTTCTTGGTCCGTGCGCATCTCTTCTACCTATAAAATACTTAGACCGCCTGTACGTGTACCTTAGCTAGTTCTACGCAATCCAAGCCTAGTAACCAGCAAGCCGCTCAGGACGAGCGAGAACATCGCCATCATTCCAGTACTCTCAGCTACTACGCTAAGGAGTCTTGTCACTCATCGAGGAGAGACATATCAGCTGATCATCTTTATCGCCACTGTACAGGATCTCCCTTACTGTCGAGTCGACGCCCTTTATTGGGACATGACGGTATTAGTGGTAATCATTTTGGGATTACCGAGACGACGTATCAGCATATACCATGGGGTATATCTTTGCAGTTACTAGCTGAGTTACTAGCCTCAGCGTAACAAAAGAACTAGCTCTCTTCACCGTCCCCTTCTACAGCGGACAGAATCCCTCTACCCACCATTACTCCACCCTGCTCCCCTGCCTACCCTTCGCCCTACCAGAAGAAGAAGAAGACCCACAACCCTTACTCTATCCCTTTCTCCGCCACCACATCTTCTTCCATCCCCCTCGAGCGAACCATGTCGCTCCCAAATCCATCGCACGAAGAGACTCCCATTGACGTCGAGCAAGACCCACAACAGGAAGTTGATTGGGAGAAAGAGCTCGACGACGAACAAGACACCAGACTTGCCCAGGACTTGTCTGCAGAAGGACACGACGACGAAACAGTAAGGAGAAGAGTAGAAGCTTCTCGAGAACAGAGACATGCTTACGTAGAAGAAGAAGAAGCCCGCAGGGTCACCGCTTACCAGAGCCGACGAAGAGAAGAGATGGCCAAAGCTACAGAGCTCAAGGCCGGACTCCCGGATGACTTCTCCGGAGAGTCAGAAGATGCTATATGCTGGATGCTTGCCATGAAAGCATACTTTAAGATGAACGGTGATCTTTATGATGATAAAGCCATGATGCTCACCACGCTCAATAAGCTGAGTAAAGGACGAGGAAAGGTCTTCTCAGAAGGGTGGTTCTATCGTCTAGAAAGTCCTAATATCCCTGATGCTCAACAAACCTTTACCGTCATGGCTGCCGACTTTGCTAAAACCTTTTTCCCATTCGACACTGCCAGCAAGGCTCGCCGGACCATCCGAAACCTATCTCAGAATACCAAAGATAAGGATGGCTTCGCCCGATACGTCGCCAACTTTTCCCTTGCCGCTGCTCAGACTGGCCTTGCTGATGAAGAGGCTCTTATCGAATATTTTGGAAGGGGGTTAGATGAGAAGATTACCACTAATATTCTCTCAATGGCTACGGTCCCCACTACGCTTCAAGGATGGATGGACCAAGCCAGTAAGTTCAATGCGCAACAGGAGCGCATCAAGGATATGTGGAAGGGTTTAGGGTGGAGAAACTTCTCAAACAATAGGAAGGATCCCAACGCCATGGAAGTCGACGCTATTCGACTCTCCCCTGTCGAGAAGGCTCGACACATTAGAGAAGGGAGGTGCTTCATCTGCCATAAGAAGGGTTGCACCACTCGCAACCACCCTCGTGACGACAAGAAAGCCGAAGGAACCACTCCTCCTTGTTCCAATAACCCTTTCCGAAACCAGACCAGGGCAGCAACCATCACCGCTCCCGACCCCCCTAAGGCACCAGAACCTCCCCCATCTTCTGAGCTCGATGAATACCTCAAGGTCCTTAAAGGATGAAAGGTCGACCAGAAGGAACTCGTACGCATCCTTCAGGAGTGCTTCGAAGAAGACGAGACAAAGGTCTCAAGGATGTCCACCAATGAGAGAATTCAGGGTTTTTAGAATGGAGGAAAGCCTCAGCGTCTTCTCCTCCAGAACATTCCGCTCCTATCATTTGTACTAGTAAGAAAGAGAAATCCATTCGCATTCCCATATCTCTCTCCCACGGAATGAAAACTGCTGAAATCAATGCTCTCGTCGACTCAGGAGCCATGGAAAATTTTATCAATCCTATCACTGTCGCCAAATATCAATTTCCTACTCGACGACTTCCCTCCCCTATCAAAGCATCCAATGCCGATGGATCTACCAATAAGGGAGGTTTTATCCGAAAAGAAGCCTTCCTGGCTGTGGATATGGCAGGATGAGAAGAAGTCATTCGCTTCCTTGTATTAAACTGCGGAGGAGATCGAGTGATTCTGGGAATCCTGTGGTTCACCAAAGTGAATCCATCCATTGACTGGACTAATTGAGTCGTCACCATCCCCACCTTACCTGAAAGTCACAATGCCGAAGGGAAAGCCCTAGAACAGCAATATCTGGTGGAATCGCTAAAGAAAACTACTATTGCCACTGAAGTGGCTATTGCCGCACCAAAGAAAGAGAAAGTTCTTCCCCCAGAGTATCGGGAATATTCTTCCGTATTCGAAGAAAAGACTCACAACCTCCTCCCTCCCTCTCGATCCTTCGATCACGGGATTGATCTGGACGAATCTTTCGTACCAAAGGTCGCCAAAGTCTATCCCCTTAATCCCAAAGAAATGGAGACTTGTAAAGAGTTCATCGATGAACATCTTTGAACAGGTCGGATAGTACCATCGAAATCCCCTCAGGCGTCACCTTTCTTCTTCGTACCCAAGAAGGATGGCTCTTTACGACCCTGTCAGGATTACAGATACCTCAACTCCCATATGGTCAAGAACGCCTATCCTCTTCCCCTCATTTCGGATCTCCTAGATAAGTTGAAGGATTCCATGATCTTCACTAAGTTTGACGTACGATGGGGATATAATAATGTTCTTATCAAACCAGAAGACTGCTGGAAAGCTGCCTTCATCACACCGTTCGGGCTCTTTGAACCTACAGTTATGTTCTTTGGGTTGTGCAATTCCCCTGCCACATTCCAAGCCTTCATGAACGATGGCTTCCAAGATCTCATCTCGGAAGGATGGGTTGTCATCTATATGGACGATATCCTTATCCATTCCTCTGACCCCATCCAACATACAGAACGGACGAAACGAGTACTTCAGTGACTAAAAGATCTCCATCTCTCTCTGAAGATTTCCAAGTGCTCTTTCGATGTCGCTGAGGTAGAATACCTAGGGATGATTGTTGGTCATCATCAAGCGTCCATGGATCCTACTAAGCTGAATGCCATCAAAGAATGGCAACCTCCCACCTCTGTCAAGGCCGTCCGGTCATTTCTAGGGTTTTGTAACTTTTACCAGAAGTTCATCGCCAACTTCTCCACTATTGCTCAACCCCTTATCGATTTGACCAAGAAATCGACTACTTGGGAATGGTCCACGTCGCATGAGTCAGCCTTTCATACCCTTCAACGGATCTTCATGTCGACACCTGTCCTTCGACTCCCAGACACCAGTGCTCCCTTCTTCCTTATGACAGACGCCTCTCTTGTCGCCACTGGGGGCATCCTCATGCAAAAGGACGCTAATGGAGACCTCCACCCTTGTGCGTACTTATCGAAAACTCTTTCCCCTGCAGAGTGCAATTATGACATCTATGATCGAGAGTTGTTAGCTGTCATTCATGCCCTCTATGAATGGCGCCATTATTTGCAGGGTACCTCCCTCCCCGTTACCGTCCTGACGGATCACAAGAACCTGTCTTATTTCCATGAACCCCAGAAACTTTCCCTCCGCCAAGCCAGATGGCTCCTATTCCTTCAGGACTTCAATCTCCACTTCGTCCACCAACCCGGCTCCCAGATGGGTCCTGCTGATGCATTGTCTCGTCGGGATCATGTGGACACTGCCGACGATAATCAGGCTGTCACCCTCCTCCCTGATGACGTCTTCATTAACGCCATCGACCTTGCTCTTTCCGACAAGATTACTCAATCATCCTCTACTGATCCCCTTGTACTCGATGCCATCTCAAAGTCGATGGAGAACTCCCCATTATTTCCATGATCTTTCCCACATGATTGGTCCTTTACAGATGGGAAACTCTATTTCCATAATCGTTTCTACGTCCCAGAATCCCTTCGACATGAAATTGTCTCTTCTGTCCACTCCTCGTTCACTGGCGGTCATGGCGGCATTTTCCGAACTCATGCCCTCATCGCACGGGATTTTTGGTGGCCTGGTCTCTCTACCTTTGTTCGTCGTTTTGTCGCTGGCTGTGCTACGTGCCAACAGAACAAGGTGAACACCCATCCCACTGTTCCCCCTTTGTCCCCCATCCCGTCCTCCACTGCTCGCCCATTCAAACAGATCTTGGTGGATCTTATTACGGATCTACCCCCTGTTCACGGTTTTGACTCTATTTTGGTCGTGGTCGACCATGGCCTTATGAAGGGGGTAATTTTCACACCTTGCTCTAAAACTATTGATGCCGAGGGAGTGGTGCAATTATTCTTGGAAAAGGTTTTCCCTCGTTTCAGTCTCCACTCATCAGTCATTTCGGATTGCGGGCCCCAATTCGCCTCAGCCTTCACTTGAGAATTATCTCATCTCCTTGGCTATGATCTCTGCCTTTCTACCGCCTATCATCCACAAACTGATGGCGAAACTGAATGAACAAACCAATCCCTAGAAACATACCTAAGGATCTTCTCCGAAGGACGCCCGGATAAATGGGTAGACCTATTGCCTCTTGCCGAATTCTCTCACAACTCCAACGTCCATTCTTCCACACAAAAGACCCCATTCTCCCTCATGTTCGGATACGAACCCAGGGGCTATCCTCTGCTCGGAAAGATGTTTATCCCTGCACTGGAGAAACGCCTCACGCTCCTTGAAGAAGCACGGAAAGAAGCCCTTGCGGCTCACGAGAATTCCGCCCAGATCATGAAGGAACGGACCTTTTCCAAGTTTAAACCATGGAGAGTTGGAGACAAGGTATGGTTGGAAGCACGGAACCTCCGTTTCTGTCATATGTCCAAGAAACTCCTCCCAAGATGCGAAGGACCTTTTGAGATCTCAAAAGTAGTCTCCCCTCTCACCTACAAACTCCGACTTCCTCCCTCCTGGAAAATCCATAATGTCTTTCATGCTTCACTCTTATCATCCTATCGGGAAACACCGGAACATGGACCCAATTTCCTAAAACCACCGTCGGAAGAGATAGAAGGGGAAGAAGAATGGGAAGTCGAAGACATTTTGAATCACCACAGAACACGAGGACGGCAACAATACCTTGTCAAATGGAAAGGATACTCCTCTGCTGAGAATACGTGGGAACCAGAATCGAATCTAGGAAATGCTTCCGAAGTTTTACAAGAGTATAAAGCTCGACAACATCTTTAAAACTCCATTCTACACCTCCATTCATCCGTCGCCTTTACTCGTCACTATGTCATCTACTGCCATCTTTGCTGAATGCCTCCCCATCTCTTACCGCCATATTCTCTTTGCCACCGTCCTCGCCGACCCCCAACCCCTCTTCTGCATTGAGCACGACCCTTTGTGGCCCCAGGCGTCCTTGTTGCAAACAACGGTGTGCCTTTACCATCAAATTTACACTACTGATCTACTCTTCCAACGATCCTGCTTGGGTCCCAGCTCCGCCTTCACTCGGGCTATAGATCATTCTACCCAACAAACGTTGGACCACCTCCTGGATCTTATGCATGAAGAGGGCTTCTGGTTTTTTGTTAACCAACCAGCAAGCTGCTCAGGATGAGTGAGAACATCGCCATCATTCCAGTACTCTCAGCTACTATGCTAAGGAGTCTTGTCACTCATCGAGGAGAGACATATCAGCTGATCATCTTTATCGCCACTGTGCAGGATCTCCCTTACTGTCGAGTCAATGCCCTTTATTGGGACACGACGGTATTAGTGGTAATCATTTTGGGATTACCGAGATGACGTATCAGCATATACCACTGGGTATATCTTTGCAGTTACTAGCTGAGTTACTAGCCTCAGCGTAACAGTTCTTGGGTAAAACATTCCCCAGGGACGAAGTCCAGGGGATGAGTCGGTAGAGGTAGTAGTCTGGTGAGAGGATCGTCGGGTAGCCAACGCAGCACACAGTATTCCTCCTTGAGAGGGGCCGCGACTGGTCAAACTTTTCCTTAGCTATGGGCTTGTAGGCCCAAACATGACGGTGGAAATCATATGAAAACATAGAATCAAAAGCAGAAATATGGGATGAGGTAAGAGACGACTGAGTGGAAGAAAGATAAGAAAATGAAGAAGACTGAGAGACTGAACGGTAGTCCAAGACGTAAGACCGGGATGATAAAGAAGACCAGATTGAAGACCAGTTGAAAACAGTCGAAGAGGAAAAGTTTATGGTATCTCCCCGACCTGATGGTGGATCATCGAAATCTAAAAACCCATCTCAATGATGGATTGATGGTTAGTGCATGGTAAGTTTTGTCAGCACCATGGACATCCTTCAGTCCATGGTCTAGTTGGTAGTTTATACTCTTTTCCAGAGTTAGGGTTGCGAAGGGTAATATTCTGTGAACCATTGGGAAAATCGTCAGTGGTTGCGCTCATGAGGCAATGGAAGGGTCGGCCGAGTAGTAAGTCAAAGTTGGCGCACAGGATGACCTGGACTTGTACACATACTTTGCCAGCACTGAAGTCCAGTCGAAGATTTTTGATGATGCCTATGGTCGATTCGGTAGTTGTGTTCGCATTGGACATGGTCATGACATGGTCTGACCAGACTGGTAAGCAAAGGGTCTCCCATACCCATTTGGGCATGGTGATGATTTCTGAACCTGAGTCAAGTATGCCAGTGATGGTAATTGGGGTGCCTAAGACCTTGGCTTTGAGAGACCTGAGGGGAATGCTGTGGTGAGCGACGATTAGTCCTTTGTTGCTCTGGATTATACTTTCACTGAAACGGTGGGAAATAGCTCCAGGGTCTCGGCCTGAGAGCTCATTGATATGGACTGCATTTGCTGCAAGGGGGATGCGCTTCGAGGTGGCTAAGTCCCAAAACTGCTTTCGGACTTCTGGGGCAACTGATATTAGTTCTTTAAACGGGACCGGTACAGTCGTTTCGAGTACTCGGTCTAGTATCTTCTTGGGTGCCGCTTCATCCTCCAATGGGAAGGAGTAATGAAATTGGCCAGTAGGGGCTGGTACAGATGGGTATACGGTGTCATTGTGAGGTTTGGGAATAGAAGAAGATGATGGGATGAATGGAGTCAGTGTGGGCTTGGCTGGAGTGACAGGGATGATGGTAGTGGCAGGTCTTACAGGGGCTGCTGGAGTGACGGGAGTGGCTGGTCTACTTGGGGCCAATGGTGTAGACCGAGCCACCATGATCTCTGGTGTCTTGATGTCTTCTTTGATGGTGGGAGACTGAGAAGCTGGACGAGCAGGGTGGCGAGAAGGCACTTCTATGCCATCAAACCAAACTCGTTTACCCTTGTCCTTTGCTTGGTCTGCCTGAAAACTTGCTCAAGCACGTGATAAGTATGATTGGAAGTCCAGGTCGTCGAGGTCCAGACTATCTTCTTCGTCGTTGTCACAAGATGTGGCTGCAGGGGTCATGAAAACGGATGGGTCAATATCTACAATAGCATCAATCTTGGGTGAATGTAATGAAATGATACTGGCTGTTACAGCCAAAGCAGCAGGGGCGGACTGCGTTGGGAGTCGGTCTATGCACTCCCGCAGGCAACGAGTACCAGGAACACGTGGGATATGCTTCCCATTGGGGAGGTATATACATCCGTCTGTGCCATGGGATGCTTTGCTGGTCTGCAGATACGTGTCGATGTGAGGGCAACTGTTCATGAAGTGAGCGGGATCGCCACAGAAGGCGCACTCCTTCGGTCTCATAGACCGTTGGAGGTTTACCTGCTCCTGCTTGATGGCAGGAGCGCCACTGGATGAAGGGACTTGGGGTACTTGAGGCGTCTGTACTGGTGCTGCCCAGGCTGGGTAGTAAGGTTGGGCGGTCTGTTACTGGCCGGCTGTGGGTAAAGGTCGAAGTGCTGAGCTGGTGAGAAGGAATTGGGTGGCATCAATGGTGTTGGCTATGGGGTAAGGGTCAGATGGGTGATGCGTTATTTTGGTTATTAAAAGTCGTTGCTGGACTTGGTTGCCCAAGTCCGTTGGTAGTCCGGCAAGAAAAAGAGCATCGCAGTCAAGTTGAGAGAGCTTCTTGTTAAGGATGAGGAACTTCGAGATCTTCTGGAATTTGCATTGGTACTCTCCCAGGTCTTCGAGGGTGCACATTGGCTTGGCTTGATATTCCTGGACTAGATATTGTATATCAGCACAACAATATCTGTTAGTACCTTCACATCCGGGATATAACTTCTTCATGGCAGCAACAAAGTTGTCCCAGTCTGCTGGGATGATCAAAGCTTCATCAGAAGTGCCCACCCTTCGGACTGTTCTAAGTCTGCGTAATGGATGGCAGCACATATCTTCTGGGCTTCAGATATACCAGCAGCATTGCTGAGTTTGTCGATGTCTTCAAGGAACTGTGAAAGGGCGGAAGGGTTCTTGCCATTGAATCTGGGGGCGTTTTGGGTGCCTCGGAATGGCATAGGGATTGGCATCAGGTTAGACATTGCTGTAGGATGAAGGGGGCGAGTAGGCAGTGGGATAACGTTTGGGGGGATAGTGATGGATGGTTGAGCGGTCTGACAGTAGTCCGGTAAGATCGAAATAGACTGGAATGGATGGAGTAAATAAGAGAGTGAAGAGGACAATGAGGACGATGAGGACAAGGTTGGTGTGAGTAGGGACTGTGGAGTACAAGGTGATGGTGGGCATTGTGAGGGGATAGAAAGTGGGGATTCGGTGCATCTCCTAGTAGTCCGGGGAGTCGAATGTATGAATGCAACGGGCACACAGTCGCTGTGACTAATGCTGTTGGCGAAAACTTCTTCGGGAAATGGAGACTCGGTATCTGTAACCCTATTTGAATGAAAAGAGTCTGGTGGCGGTGAGTGGCAGTCCTGTTGAGGCGGTGTTGATGATCAGGGTGGAAGCATTTCCAGCCAATCGGATTGCGATCTGGTTTCTGTTAATGGTCTTTGATCGCCTTCTGAGGGAGAAAGTCCACTAGAAAAGGAAATATCATTTGAAGGGTTATTGTGTCGTGTGTGGTTAGGGGAGACGGGTATCAGAAAACTATTTTCTGATATGTCAAGATTGCAGAAGTTGGTCAGTAAATTTTCAAGTTCTAAGCGATGGGGTGTTGGCCAAAGACTTCGTCTGGAACCCTTGTTGGAGTCCCTCACAGTGGGCTCCAGATGAAAAGACCTGAAGGTGGTTGAGTGGACTGTTAGTCCAGGCCACCTGAGAGTAGTCTGAGGGTGATGGGGGAGCGATATGTTCACCCCAGAGGGACTCTAGAGCAAAGGGGTAGTCCTAGAATGAAGGTTGGGCATGAATGAGTATAGTCCAGATGCAGTCTGGACGGTCGTAATGGTAGTCCGGTCAGTGTAGTCATTAAAAGTCATTAAGACTGGCAGTACAGTCGAGTAAAACGGTGCGGTAGACAGTAGAAACAGTGAGGGAGCGGTATCCCAACAGTAATGGTGATGGTGGTGAGCAAACAGTAGCTAGCTGTCATTTCAAATGACAAGTACAGAATTTATAGTCTGGGCATACTTGGACTTCTACGTAGGTTTGGAGAGACGCATGGTCTATGTACCTAATAATATAAAAGGAAAGGGTTGAGACCAGGAATATGAAATACAGACCCTGATGGGCTGCGACAGAAAATCCTGACTCAGTCCCGAGTAGCCCAAACATCTAAGGTGATGTCAGAGCTACAAACCGAAAGGTTAAGTAAAATAGGGGAAACTTATGAAAAAGGTAACCAAGTAAGAAAATCAAAGCTAAGATTAGTCCGGTCTGTGTATGCACGAGTCCGACTGGTCTGTCATGGACTGCGCAGACTGACGAACTGGACTATCATGGAACATAGGTAAGTAAAGTGTTCAAGTAAAGGAAACATAGAAAACATGAAGTTATACACATAGAGGTGTATCAACCTCTACAGTGGCTCATGAGAATTCCACTCAGATCATGAAGGAATGAACCTTCTCCAAATTCAAACCCTGGAAAGTTGGGGATAAGGTGTGGTTAGAAGCCCAGAATCTCTGTTTCCACCATACCTCCAAGAAGCTTCTCCCACCCGAGAAGGCCCTTTTGAAATTTCAAAAGTCATTTCCCCTATCGCCTACGAACTCCAACTTCCCCCATCCTGGAAAATCCATAATGTCTTCCACGCGTCCCTCTTATCACCCTACCAGGAAATGCTGGAACATGGGCCCAACTTCCTATGACCCCTGTTGGAGGAAATAGAAGGCAAAGAAGAATGGGAAGTCGAAGACATCCTCAATCACTGCGGGACATGAGGACAGAGACAATACCTTGTCAAGTGGAAAGGATATTCCTCCGCCGAAAACACCTGGGAACCAGAATCCAATTTGGGAAATGCTTCTGAAGTCCTACTCGAGTATAAAGCTTGATGACATCTCTAAACCCCACCCTCTATCCAATTCTCACACGTTGTTTCAAAAAAGCTCCATTCATCTGTCACCTTTTTTGCCACTATGCCTTCTCTTGCCATCTTCGCTGAACGTCTCCCCTCTTCTCTTCACCACATTCTCTATGGAACCATCCTTGCAGACCCCCGCCCCCTCTTCACCATAGAACACGACCCTCTTTGGCCCCAAGCCACCTCTCTCCAGGTGATGGTGCACCTCTACCACCAACTGTACACCACTGATCTTCTCCTCCAACATTCCAATGCGGGGGGCAACACTGTCTTTGCTTGAGCCATAGACCACTCTATCCAACAGACGTTGGATAACTTGCTTGACATTATGCATCAAGAAGGCTTTTGGTTCTTGAACCACATTCCGCCATCCCTACTCCCCACCCTCTCGTCCCTCATAGATGGGCTCTCCCCCTCCGAGGAGGATCATTACTGGGGTCATCCCATCACCCCCACCAATTCCATCCTCCCTCGGTTCCTATTGGGCATCACTTCCCCCAATTCCTCCCCCTCTCTGCCTCCTCGAAGGCCCCGTCGTCGTCCTCATTGCTGACCAACACCATACTCACTCCCCTCTAACCCCCAACTATCTTCTTATGAGACTGTGCAACCACTCCCCGTCCCCCCTCCTGCCCAACCCATGTGGACTCCCTCTCCCAATCACTCCGCTGCGTGGTCTCCGCCACCATCCCGTCCCTCCTCTCCTACCCCCAACGAGCAGTACTTGTGGGACACTCTCACCGATCTTCAATATGCCCAAACCCAACCTGGGTTTATCGATACTCCTGCCTGACCTGGACAATGCTACAAATGCCAGGAATGGGGACACTGGTACATGGAGTGCAAGAAGTATTGATGCTCCAGATGCTTCTTATGGGCCCCTGGCCACACTCGAAAGGATTGCCCACACATCCCCGATGCCCCCTCTCCTACCTCTACCAACCCCTCAGAACCCAACTGGATCATTAACGAGGGCTCTTCATCTGGAGGTGAGAATAATGCAGCTCAGTGAGCTGCAAATTATGAAGGGGGTAATGTTATGGTTCTGCCACACTTTTCCCCTGTACCCTTTCCTCTTTTCCTTCCATCTTCTTCCACCCCTTCTTGCTCCCATCTTTCCCTGATTCTGAGTAGTTCCATATATGCCAGTTCCATCTCCTCCTGACCCAAATAGTTCTGTATGTTTCCATCCTACTCTGAACCCTCTACCCCTTTAACTTCGTAGCACCAGGGCTACTTACCATAGTTAGTACTCATTCTCCAGAACATTCTAGATAGTTTCTTTTTTCTTCTTGGTTCATGCTCTACTCCTGTTATGCTGAGGCTAGTAACTCAGCTAGTAACCAATAAAATATACCCGATGGTATATACTGATACGGCGACGAGGTAATCCTAGGATGATTATGACAAGAATGGTCGTCTCCCAATAAAGGGTATCGACTTGACAATATGGTAGATCCTGTACCGTAGCAATGAAGATGATTAGCTGATATTGCACCCCTCGGACGATGAGGGAACTCCTTAGCGTGGTAGCTGAGAGTACCAAAATGATGATAAGGGTCTCGCTTGTCCTGAGTGGCTTGCTGGTTACTAGGCTTAGATTGCGTAGAACTAGCTAAGGTACAAGGGCGAGAAGTCTACCTATTTATATGTATGGGACCGATGCACAGACCATGAGAGAGAAAGGAAAGTATCTAGAATGTTCCGGAGGATAGTGACTATAGAAGGAAACCCTTAGCTCCGGTGCTACGAGGTAAAACGGGAAGAATCGGAAAGACAGGAAAAGTAGGAAAGGAGATCGGAGAAGGTAGGAAATGAACGGGAAAGATAGGAGCAAAAGAATAGGGGCATCCAAAACCGTAACATTACCCCCTCCGTAGATATCAGCTCACTGAGCTGAATTATTCTCTCCGCCCGATGAAGAATTCTCTTCGATGATCCAGGTGGCACAGGGAGGGTTAGTGGAGATATTGGGACAATACGTAACTTTATGCCCCCTCACACCAACAACTTTCGAGATCTCGAAAGGTCCTTCACGTCTCGGGAGGAGTTTCTTAGACGTATGATGAAAACAGAGGTTCCGTGCTTCTAACCATACCTTATCTCCAACTTTCCATGGTTTGAATTTAGAAAAGGTCCGTTCCTTCATGATCCGAGCGGAATTCTCGTGAGCCGCAAGAGCTTTGTTCCATGCTTCCTCAAGGAGCGTGAGACGTTTCTCCAGGGCAGGGATGAACGTCTTTCCAAGCAGAGGGTAGCCTCGAGGTTCGTATCCGAACATGAGGGAAAACGGAGTCTTTTGTGTGGAGGAATGGATGTTGGAGTTGTGGGAGAATTCAGCAAGGGGTAGCAGGTCTACCCATTTGTCCGGGCGACCTTCGGAAAAGATCCTCAGGTAAGTCTCAAGAGACTGGTTTGCTCGTTCAGTTTCCCCATCAGTCTGAGGGTGGTAAGCGGTCGAGAGGCGGAGATCATAGCCAAGAAGACGGGATAGTTCACAGGCGAAAGCAGAGGCGAATTGGGGACCTTGATCAGAAATAACCGATGAATGGAGACCAAAACGAGGGAAAACTTTTTCTAGGAATAGCTGTGCCACTCCTTTGGCATCGATGGTTTTCGAACAAGGTGTGAAAATGACCCCCTTCGTAAGCCCGTGGTCGACCATGACCAAAATAGAGTCAAAACCCCGAACGGGGGGAAGGTCCGTGATCAGATCAACAGAGATTTGTTCAAATGGGCGGGAAGTGGAGGAAGAGATGGGGGACAACGGGGGAACAGTCAGATGGGTGTTGATCTTGTTCTGTTGACAGATAGCACAGCCAGTAACAAAACGGCGGACAAAAGTGGAAAGGCCAGGCCACCAAAAATCCCGAGCAATGAGGGCATGAGTGTGGAAGATACCACCGTGACCACTGGTGAAAGAAGAGTGGATCGAAGAGACGATATCGTGGCGGAGGGAGTCAGGAACATAGAGGCGATTGCGGAAATTCAATTTCCCATCGTCGAAGGTCCAGTCACGGATTGAGGAGCGGGGAAAGAGAGGGGAATCTTCGAAAGACTTGGTGATGGCATCAATCACCAGAGGATCGGTGGCAGAAGACTGGGCAATTTTATCCGCGAGAGCGAGATCAATAGAACAAAGGAAGATGTCATTGGGGAGGAGAGTGACTGCTTGATTATCGTCAGCAGTGTCAACATGATCTTTGTGAGAGAGAGCGTACGCAGGACCCATTAGAGAGCCCAGTTGATGAACAAATTGGAGGTCAAAGTCCTGCAGGAAGAGAAGCCAGCGAGCCTGGCAGCGAGAAAGCTTGCATGGTTCCTGGAAGTACAATAGGTTCTTGTGGTCTGTGAGAACCGTAACAGGAAGTGAGGTGCCCTGAAGATAATGACGCCATTCATAGAGGGCATGAATCACAGCAAGTAGTTCGCGGTCGTAGATATCGTAATTTCGTTTGGCAGGAGATAGAGTCTTCGAAAGGTAAGCGCAGGGATGAAGATCCCCATTGGCGTCTTTCTGCATAAGCACGCCGCCAGTAGCGACAAGGGAAGCGTCGGTCATTAGGAAGAAGGGTGCGGTAGTGTCCGGGAGGCGAAGAACGGGTGTGGACATGAAAATCCGTTGAAGGGTGCGGAACGCAGCTTCGTGTGTCGGAGACCATTCCCAGATAGTCGATTTCTTGGTTAAATCGATGAGGGGTTGGGCAATAGTGGAAAAGTTCGCGATGAACTTTCGATAAAAGTTGCAAAATCCCAGAAATGATCTAACTGCTTTCACTGAGGTCGGTGGTTGCCACTCTTGGATGGCCTTCAACTTAGTTGGGTCCATAGACGCTTGATGATGACCGACGACCATCCCTAAATATTCTACCTCATCAACATCGAAAGAGCACTTGGAGATCTTTAGGGAAAGGTGGAGATCCTTTAGTCGTTGGAGTACTCGTTTCGTTCGTTCGGTATGTTGAAGAGGGTCCGAGGAGTGTATAAGGATGTCATCCATGTAAATGACGACCCATCCTTCGGATATGAGGTCACGGAACCCGTCATTCATGAATGCTTGGAATGTGGCAGGAGAGTTGCATAACCCAAAGAACATCACTGTTGGTTCAAAGAGTCCGAATGGGGTGATGAAGGCGGCTTTCCAGCGGTCTTCCGGTTTAATGAGGACATTGTTATATCCCCACTGTACGTCGAATTTAGTGAAAATCATAGAATCCTTTAGCTTATCCAAGAGATCCGAAATAAGGGGGAGAGGATAAGCGTTCTTAACCATATGAGAATTGAGGTATCGGTAATCCTGGCAAGGTCGTAAAGAGCCGTCCTTCTTGGGTACAAAGAAGAAGGGTGATGCCTGTGGGGATTTGGACAGAACGATCCTCCCTGTTCATAAGTGCTCATCCACAAACTCCTTACACATTTCCATCTCTTTAGGGTTAAGGGGATAAACTTTGGCAATCTTCGGGAGAAAGGTTTCGTCAAGATCGATCCCATGATCGAAGGGTCGGGACGGGGGGAGGAGGTCGTGAGTCTTTTCTTCGAATACTGAAGCGTATTCATTATACTCTGGGGGTAAAACCTTCTCCTTCTTGGGTGCAGCGATAGCTGCCTCGGTTGCGATAGTAGTTTTCCATAGGGACTCAATTAAATATCGTTGTTCTAGAGCCTCCCCTTCGGCATTATGGTTCTCGGAGAGGGTCGGGATGACGACCTCACGATTGGCCCAATCGATCTGGGGATTTACTTTGGTAAACCAGGGGATTCCTAGTATGACCCGATCTCCGCCACAATTTAATATGAGGAAGCGGATAACTTCTTCTCGCCCAGCCATATTGATGGCCAGAAAGGCTTCCTTTCGGATAAAACCTCCTTTATTGGTGGATCCATCAGCATTTGACGCTTTGATAGGGGAAGGGAGTCGTCGGGTGGGGAACTGGTACTTAGCGATGGTGATGGGGTCGATGAAGTTCTCAGTGGCCCCTGAGTCGATGAGAGCATTGATTTCAGCGGTTTTCGTTCCGTGAGAAAGAGAGATGGGAATACAGATAGATTTCTCTTTCTTACTAGTACAGATAATAGGTGCAGAACGTTCTGGAGGAGAAGACACTGAAGCTTTCCTCCGTTCTAAAAACCCTGAATTCTCTCGGAAGTAGTCATTCTAGAGAACTTAGTCTCATCTTCTTCGAAGCATTCCTGTAAAACTCGTATGAGTTCCCTCTGGTCTACCTTTCTTCCTTCAAGGACTTTAAGGTATTTGTTGAGGTCAGAAGATGGGGGGGGTTCTGGCACCTTGGGAGGATCAGGAGCGACGACGGCTGTGGCCCTAACCTGGTTATGGAAGGGGTTATTAGATCGTAGAGAAGATCCCTCCGTCTTCTTATCATCACGTGGATGGTTCCTAGTGGTGCAGCCTTTCTTGTGGCAAATGAAACACCGTCCTTCTCGGATGTGTTGAGCCTTCTCGACAGGAGAGAGTCGAATGGCATCGACTTCCATGGCGTTGGGGTCCTTCCTTTCGTTAGAAAGGTTCCTCCATCCTAAACCTCTTCGCATATCCTTTATGCGTTCTTGCTGTGCGTTGAACTTACTGGCTTGGTTCATCCATTCTTGGAGCGTGGTAGGAACCATAGCCATGGAAAGGATGTTGGTAGTGATCTTTTCATCTAATCCTCTTCCGAAGTATTCGATGAGGGCCTCTTCGTCGGCTAGTCCCATCTGAGCAGCAGCAAGAGAGAAGTTGGCTATGTATGTGGCGAAGCCGTTCTTGTCTTTGGTATTCTGAGAGAGGTTTCGAATGGTTTGTCGAGCCTTACTAGCGGTATCGAATGGGAAGAAGGTTTTAGTGAAGTCGGCGGCCATTACAGCGAAAGTTCGATGGTCGTCAGGGATGTTGGGGCTTTCTAGACGATAGAACCATCCTTCGGAGAACACTTTTCCTCATCCCTTGCTCATCTTGTTGAGTGTAGTGAGTATCATGGCCTTATTGTCGTAAAGGTCACTATTCATCTTAAAGTACGCTTTCATGGCAAGCATCCAGCATATGGCATCCTTGGACTCCCCAGAGAAGTCGTCCGGTAATCCTGCCTTGAGTTCCATAGTCTTGGTCATCTCCTTTCGTTGTCTAGCTTCTGTGTAAGCAGTGACCCTTCTGGCTTCTTCTTCTTCTACGTAAGCACATCTCTGTTCTTGAGAAGCTTCTACTCTTCTCCTAACTGTTTCGTCGTCGTGCCCTTCTGCGGACAAGTCCTGGGCAAGTCTGGCATCTTGTTCGTCGTCAAGCTCTTTCTCCCAGTCAACCTCCTGTTGTGGGTCTTGCTCAATGTCTATGGGGGTCTCTTCGTGCAATGGGTTTGGGAGTGACGTGGTTCGCTCGAGAGGGACGGAAGAAGAGGTGGAGGCGAAGGGGATCGAGTAAGGGTTATGGGTCTTCTTCTTCTTCTGATAGGGTGTAGGGTAAGCGGGACTTCGGGGTGGAGTAATGGTGGACAGAGGGGTTCCGTCCACTGTAGAAGGGGACGGTGAAGAGAGCTAGTTCTTTTGTTATGCTGAGGCTAGTAACTCAGCTAGTAACCGATAAAATATACCCGATGGTATATACTGATACGGCGACGAGGTAATCCTAGGATGATTACGACAAGAACGGTCGTCTCCCAATAAAGGGTATCGACTCGACAATACGGTAGATCCTGTACTGTAGGAATGAAGATGATTAGCTGATATTGCACCCCTCGGACGATGAGGGAACTCCTTAGCGTGGTAGCTGAGAGTACCGGAATGATGATAAGGGTCTCGCTTGTCCTGAGCGGCTTGCTGGTTACTAGGCTTAGATTGTGTAGAACTAGCTAAGGTACAAGGGCGAGAAGTCTACCTATTTATATGTATGGGACTGATGCACAGACCATGAGAGAGAAAGGAAAGTATCTAGAATGTTCCGGAGGATAGTGACTATAGAAGGAAACCCTTAGCTCCGGTGCTACGAGGTAAAACGGGAAGAATCGGAAAGACGGGAAAAGTAGGAAAGGAGATCAGAGAAGGTAGGAAATGAATGGGAAAGATAGGAGCAAAAGAATAGGGGCGTCCAAAACTGTAACAACTCCTCTACCTATAAATAGGTAGACTTCTCTACCTATAAATAGGTAGACTTCTCTACCCATGTACCCTAGCTAGTTCTATGCAATCTAAGCCTAGTAACCAGCAGGCTGCTTGATGCAGCAAGACCTCCATCATTCCCATCCTCAGAGTCATCTGTCTTGAAGCCTACATCTCCCATCGGGGGTCGGTATTCAGGGTTATCATCTTTGTCACCTTCATCAGAGGGAATGGACAGGTACACATCGATATCTTCTACACAGGACCACTTATCTTGGTAGTGCTCCTTATTGCCATTCCATCACGAAGACATATTAGCATGTTCCATCGCCTATACTTCATTGGATATTAGCTGAGTTACCAGCCTCAGCGTAACAGCACTACCCTAGTGGAGTTGTTACACTGAGGCTAGTAACTCAGCTAGTAATGGACATGAAGTTGGTGAGCTGGCACTGGCAGTATGATGAGGATCATGAGGATCAGTAGTACTCCTTGACAGACAAAGTTGAGTCATATGAACATGTCATGCAGGACAAGTGTCATGAAGAGTTGATAGAATGGAATGATTGGTCTTGCCTGAGAGGCAGCTTGCTGGTCACTAGCTTTGGATTGTGTAGAACTAGCTACAGAATACAGTGTAAGAGTAAGGTATTTATAGGTACAGATTTGGTGCACAGACCAAGAGGGAAATGGAAGATACTAGAATGTTCCAGAGAATAACTACTATGAAAGGCATTGCATAGCTCCAGTGCTGTGGACAAAAAAGAAGACAAGAAAGGGAAAAGAATCTTGAGGTCCCTTTACAACCATAACATTACCCCTATATTGAAGATGTTGCTATTTAGTTGAATAGAAGTGCACTTTACTGGGTTTGAACCAATGACTTCAGTCATGTGTCAACCATTAAGCCACTAGAACAGTGAGTAATTCTGGTCACATGATAGATGACTCAGATTACACAATTCTGGTGAAATATCACATCATCATGATATTGTATCACACCATGATCATGTCATATATAACCAGGAATACTATCCAATGGGATATGATCCAGTTATCATGACAATTATATCCATCAATCAGGATTAGATCCATGTGTCATGGTGAAACCATTCTATTGTTGTTATCATCCTATAGTGACTCTGAGACTTATCTGACCTATCATATAGTGAGTTCTTATCTGTTGATATAGTTTGAACTCTGCTTTAACTTTATTATCATAGAGTATAAGTACTGGGCATATATCCTGTCTTTCCTTTAACAAAGTTCTTTCACCTCTTTTACCACCTGTTGAGCCCTAGCTCCAGAAAGTATATATCAACCTATTATTATGCTGAGCCTTGTAACTCAGCTAAAGTCAATGGTGATGGAATCAATAAGCCAATCTATGGCAGAGTCCTGGCCAGATGATGACCACAATAATGACAAGGACAAGAGTTCCTTATTGCAGGAAGTCGATTCTGATGTGGTAGTCACACTGGACAATAGTTGTGACTATGATGAAGACTTGATAGAAGGGAATGGTGGTAGTTACTAGGCTTGGATTGCATAGAACTAGCTACAGAATACAGCATGGGAACCAGCTATTTTAGGTATAAGCCCAGTGCACTGACCAAAAAGGAAAAGGAAAGTATCTAGAATGTTCCAGAGAATTGATACCAAGAAAGGAGTTACACAGCTTTAGTGCTGTGGACAAAAGAAAGGTACAAAAGGGAAAAAACAATATAGGGGCATCTATTGCTATAATATTACCCCTTTTTAAGAAGCACACTGCAATCACCTGGAATAATCACATGAAGCTTTGCTGGAGAGAAATATAGTACATACTCTTGGCTACAAACCTGCCCCCTGTGTCATGTGATTTGGTCCAAATGTGGCTGAGTTACAAGCAATACAAAATGGTAACACCATTGAAAGGGTTTTGAAGCTTTTGAATTAGTACTAATAAATATATGATAATTACAAATATTTGGTGGTACAAACACAGATAAATATATAAACATTATGTCTGAGTTTAAAAACATTCACACACTTCTTTGCTTTCAACCACAACCATGGTTAAATCACTTTCTCTTACTTAGAAGAAAATCATCCTTTCTATGCTCACCAGTGGTCAATCTGGAGAAGAAATCTCTAGAAAAACTGGTGTTAGCTGGGCTACCATATTCAGGATATGCTCTAAAAAGTGGTCTACTCTTGCCAAGTCTACTGGAGGTCATCCAGTCAAACTTTCCCCTACCATCATCCATCATGCTTTGCATCTCATCACTTCTGGCAAGGCAGAAACTGTTGTTCAGGTTATTCAAGCACTTACCAACATCATCAATGAGTCACTCTCTGCCACCACAGTTTGTCATTACTTGAAGAAAGCTGGTATGAAGGCTGTAGTCAAGTCCAAATGCCCTCTTCTCTTTGATAGGCATCAGAAAGCATGTCTTGATTTTGCCTATGCTCAGAAGGATAGGACAGTAGAGGACTGGAAGAGAGTGGTATGGTCTGATGAGACTAAAATCAATTGCCTTGGATCAGATGGATGCAAATGGGTGTGGAAAAAGCAAGATGAGGGGTTGAATGACAGGTTGGTCCAAGGAACCATTAAGTTTGAAGGGGGCTTCTTGATGATGTGGGGTTCTATGACTTGGCAGGGAGTTGGCTATGCTGCTAAGATTGATGGTAGGATGGATGGAGACCTTTATATTCAAATTTGAAAGGATGAACTCAATACTTTGAAGCAATATGGTCTCAATCCTTCTGACATCATCTTTCAGCAGGACAATGACCCCAAGCATACTTGCAGAAAGTGTTACAGTTTTCTTTTCCTTTCTTTTCCTTGTTTTTTCTTTTGTCCCAATCTGTCCTGCTTGATTCCTATTGTTCCCGAACCCTCTATCCCTTTTGCCTAGTGGCACTGGAGCTACCCTCCATAGTTAGTACTTATCCTCTGGAACATTCTAGATAGATTCCTTTCCTAGCCTGGTCTGTGTGCAGGTCACCTAGCTATAAATAGGTAGATTTGCTACTCTTGTACTTAGCTAGTTCTATGCAATCTAAGCCTAGTAACCAGCAAGCCGCTCAGGTGAGCGAGACCTCCACCATTCCCGTCTTACAAGTCACTTGTTTAGAAGCTTACATTTGCCATCGAGGCATAGTCTTCAAGGTTATCCTCTTCATCACCTCTATTGAAGGGAGAGGCCAGGTATGCATTGATACCCTCTATTGGGAGACAACCATCTTAGTAATACTTATACTCAGAGTACCTGTGCAGAGACACATCAGTTTGTTCCATCAACTGTACTTCATTGGTTACTAGCTGAGTTACTAGCCTCAGCATAACAAAAGAACTAGCTCTTCCTTGTTGTCCTCTATCTAGCAGACGACTATCACCTCTTTGCCATTACTCCCCCCACCAGATCTCCCTACCCTTTGCCCTACTCCCAGAAGAAGAAACCCCACAACCCTTATTCCATACCCTTTGCCACTTCTTCTGCCATTCCCCTCGAATGGTCCACATCTTTCCCCGATCTGTCTCATGAAGAGCAACCCATCCAAGTAGAACCAGATTTGCCCTTTGCCCCACAACAAGACATTGACTGGGAACAGGAATTAGATGACGACTTTGACCAACTTTTAGCCAAGCAGCTAGCCCAGGAAGGACTAGACAAAGAAGATATAAGGAGAAGAGTAGAAGCTTCTCAGGAACAGAGACATGCACTTGCTGAAGAAGAAGCTCAAAGAGTAGCTGAATACCTTAAACGATGATGAGAGGAAAGAGCCATGGCAAAGTCCACTGAGTTGAAAGCCAGACTCTCCAACGACTTCTCTGGTGAATCTGACAATGCTGTATGCTGGATGCTCACCATGAAAGTGTACTTCAATATGAATGAAGACCTTTATGATGACAATGCTAAGTTGTTAACTATGCTCAATAAGATGAGCAAGGGACGAGGTCGAGTCTTTTCTGAAGGATGGTTCTATAAGTTAGAAAACAAAGGGATACCTCCAGACCAGAAGACATTCCCCATCATGGCCACCGAATTTGCCAAAACCTTCTTCCCTTTCGACATGGCCAGTAAGGCGAGGTGAACCATCCAAAATCTCTCTCAGAACACCAAAGACAAGGATGGCTTCGCCAAGTACATTGCAGACTTTTCCCTTGCTGCCTCTTAGACCGGCCTAACCAACGAGGAAGCCCTTATCGAATACTTCGGGTGTGGCCTGGATGAAAAGATCACCACCAACATCCTCTCTATGGGGATGGTCCCCACTATGCTCCAAGAATGGATGGAACAGGCTAGTAAATTCAATGTGCAATAAGAACGCATCAAGGACATGCATAAAGGCTTAGGGTGGCGAAATTTCTCCAAGAAGAAAGACCCTAATGCCATGGAAGTCGACGCTATTCAGCTATCCCTGGTCGAGAAGGCATGACACATTAGGGAGGGATGCTGTTTCATCTGCCACAAGAAGGGGTGTACCACGAGGAACCATCTGAAAGATGAAAAGAAGGATGGAACTCCTTCAGGTTTCTGTTCCAATAACCCCTTCTGAAACAATTCCTCTGCCAAGGCCATCGTCACAGCTCCTGAACCTTCCAAGGCACCAGAGCTTCCACCATCTTCTGATCTAGACCACTACATCAAAGTCCTTGAGGGACAAAAAGTGGATCAGAAAGAGCTCATATGAGTCCTTAAGGCTTGTTTTGAGGAAAATGGAGAAGGGGAAAGAGTCGCTAAGAATACCCTCAATGAAAAGATCTCAGGTTTTTAAAATGGAGGAAAGCTTCAGCATCTTTTCCTCTAGAACATTCCACACCTGTCATTTGTACTAGTAAGAAAGAGAAATCTATTCGTCTTCCCATCTCTCTTGCTCACAGAACAAAAATCACTGAAACTAGGGCTCTGCTAGACTCAGGGGCCACTGAGAATTTCATTGATCTGATAACTGTCGCAAGGTATCAGTTCCCCACCAAGCGACTCCCTCTCCCCATCCAAGCATCGAACATGGATGGAACATCCAATAAAGGGGGTTTCATTCGTTGGGAGACCCACCTCATACTAAACATGGCTGGACAAGAGGAAGTAACTCGGTTCCTCATACTGAACTGCAGTGAAGACCGAGCCATCCTGGGGATTCCTTGGTTCACCAAGGTAAACCCTTCTATAGACTGGCGAACCTGGATGGTCCATATCCCCAATATATGGGAACAGGAGAATGCTGAAGGAGAGGCTCTATCCCAATGATATCTTGTTGAATCCCTCTGAAGGACCACCATTGCCACAGAAGCGGCCATTGCCACCATACCCAAAAAAGAAAAGACCCTTCCTCCTGAATACCAAGAGTTTGCCTCGGTATTCAAAGAGAAGACTCATGATCTCTTACCTCCGTCCCAACCCTTTGACCATAGCATAGACCTCGACGACTCCTTCATACCGAAGGTAGCCAAAGTCTACCCTCTTAATCCAAAGGAACTGGAGACGTGTTGAGAGTTTGTAGATGAACATCTCTGAATGGGAAGGATAGTACCCTCGAAGTCCCCTCAGGCATCCCCTTTCTTCTTTGTCCCCAAAAAAGATGGCTCCTTACAACCTTGTCAGGATTATCGATACCTCAACTCTCACACCATTAAGAATGCCTATCCATTGCCCCTCATATCCAACCTCCTTGACAAATTGAAGGACTCCACCATCTTCACCAAGTTCAATATAAGGTGGGGATATAATAACATCTTAATTAAACCCAAGGACAGGTGGAAAGCCATGTTCATCACTCCCTTCGGTCTCTTTGAACCTACAGTGATGTTCTTTGGTCTTTGTAACTCTCTGGCTACATTCCAGGCCTTTATGAATGATGGATTCTGGGATCTCATTGCTGAAGGGTGGGTCGTCATCTACATGGACAACATCCTCATCCATTCCTCTTCCCCGGAGGAACACCAAAGTCGGACAAAACAGGTCCTTCAGTGGCTTAAAGACCTTCATCTCTTGTTGAAAATTTTGTTCTTTTGACGTTCCCAAAGTGGAGTACCTTGGTATGGTTATCAGCCATCACCAAGCATCTATGGACCCCACCAAATTGAAGGCCATTCAGGAATGGCAGCCTCCACAGTCAGTAAAAGCAGTTCGATCCTTTTTAGGATTTTGCAACTTTTATCAGAAGTTCATTGCCAATTTCTCAACTCTTTCTCAGCCGCTCATCAAGTTGACTAAGAAAGCCACCCCATGGGCCTGGAATCCATCACATGAAGATGCCTTCTGGACTCTCCAGTGAATCTTCACATCCACTCCCATTCTCCAACTCCCTGACACCACCCTCCCCTTCTTTGTCATGACCGATGCTTTCCTCATTGCCACTGGGGGGGTATTAATGCAAAAGGATGTCAATGGCAATCTCCATCCCTGTGCTTACCTTTTGAAAACCCTATTGCCTGCAGAACGAAATTACAACATCTATGATAGGGAGCTCCTCGCTGTCATCCATGCTCTCTATGAGTGGCAACATTACCTTCAAGGAACCTCTCACCCAGTCACGATTCTTACTGACCATAAGAATCTCTCCTATTTCCATGAACCCCAAAAGCTCTCCTGTTGGCAGGCATACTGGCTCCTCTTTCTCCAAGATTTTGACCTCACTTTCACTGTCAAGCATCAGTCTGACACTATTCTGCTCTTGCTCTGATGTCGGAGGGAGACAAAGTAGGCGGACTTGGGTCAGAGGTTGGTCAGACAGGCTTGGCTTCAACTACTCAGGCAGAGAGCTCTGCCCTTATGCACTCATGCCCTGTATTTCAGAGGACAAAGGTGGAGAGAGGTCAGATGCTTAGTTGGGGAGGAATCTGAGCTAAGACTTGAGGAGAGCAGGAGAGAAATAGCAGGTAACTTAGTTGATATTTGAACTGAGGAGAAGTCCTCAGCAAACTACAGTATTTATACATGAGTAGGCTGAAACAGTAGCAATGAGTGTTGACTGTTGATTCATGAAACAGGAGCAGAAGTGTCATAGTGAAACAGGAATGGAGGTGTCAGGGTTGACACTGGAATGAAG
>JBBPMM010000369.1:0-27357 GCA_038090335.1 Solioccasus polychromus
CCACACCTGCACCTGCACTTGCACCTGCACCCATTACCTTTACCCCCACTTCTACCTATGCGCTGACAGAAGTGTTTCCAGCTTCTCAGCCTGCACCCCCTTCCAATCCACTATCCATCACATTAGCCCACATCAATACAGACATGCATATAGATGCAAAGATACGTAGTGAGCTAGTGCTTGCATTCATCAATGATCCTTCACTGTGTCAGGTTTATGCTGGATTGACAGACCCTATCATCCGCCACAATATTGCAACCAGCTGGTACTTCAGACAATGCAATTTGGGCAATGGCAGGATCCCATTGGCTGCACCAAAACATGACATGACATTCGATAATGCCATCCTGCCTGTGCCAGGTATAAGTATTATGCCATCATTGCTGGGAGTGGTGCCCAGGGAAAGTGATGACTCTTACATAGGATATTACAATGACAATTTCAATGCCTGACTTGTTGTACCACACAAGAACATATATTTGTACTACTACTTGTTGTACTTACATGTCAGAATCCAAGTCATCATGAGCGCGAGCATGTCTGATATTTAAGTAGTCCCTCCACATTGCTGACACAATCCTATCATGCAACATAGCACCCTTGGCCTCGTCCTCATTTTCTGGAACAAACTCATCATCATGTTCATCATCTATGGTGCCATTACCTGCGGGATCGTCATGTGAAGGGGGGAGTTCGTTAACATTGGCCATATGGATTTGGATGAAATTGTGGACCACACAAAGTGCTGAAGGAATGTGCATCTAATGCTAATGAGTAACATCCTAAAAACTCAATATTACTTACCTGAATCTTCAGTGGATAGCACATGGGAAGGAGCAGGATCCAGAAATGAGCCTTGAGAACACCGAAGGCACGTTTGATCACATTACGTTGAAAAGACCTGAAAGGTGGTTGAGTGGACTGTTAGTCCTGGCCACCTGGGAGTAGTCTGAGGGTGATGGGGGAGCGATATGTTCGCCCCAGAGGGACTCTAGTGCAAGGGATTAGTCCTAGAATGAAGGTGGGCATGAACGAGTATAGTCCAGACACAGTCTGGATGGTCGTAAATGGTAGTCCAGTCAGTGTAAGTCATTAAAATACGTTAAGACTGGCAGTACAGTTGAGTAAAACAGTGCGGTAGATGGTAAAAATGGTGAGGGAGCGGTATCCCAATGGTGACGGTGATGGTGACAGTGGTGAGCAAACAGTAGCTAGGTCATTTCAAATGATGAGTACAAAATTTATAGTCCAGGCATACTCGGACTTCTACATAGGTATGGAGAGACGCATGGTCTATGTACCTGATAATATAAAAGGAATGGGTCGAGGCTGGGAATATGAAATACCAACCCTGATGGGCGGTGACGGAAAATCCCGACTTGGTCCCAAGTAGCCTGAACATCTAAGGTGACGTTGGAGCTATGAACCGAAAGGTCAAGTAAAAATAGGGGAACTTACAAAAATAGTAACAAGGTAAGAAAAGGTGGCTAAGATTAGTCCGTTCGGTGTGCACACTAGTCCGACCGGTCTGTCATGGACTGTGTAGACCATCAAACCGGACTATTGTGGAACATAGGTAAGTAAGGTGTTTGAATGAAGGAAATATAGAAAACATAAGATTATACACGTAGAGGTGTGTCAACCTCTACAACGTGCTGTTGTGTGACGCAAGTTAAAGAGTTCTTTTTCATTTGTGGGCCTTCAGGATACTATGTTAGTATGGCAGGAAACAACGTTAGATGTATGGTTACATACCTGACATTTGCCCAGCCCCATTCAGCCAGGTGATATCACACACCACGGTATGGAACGAGTAATGTGGGTCAGGCAGGGAATCCGAGGTCACTGAGTAGATACTTGCCCTCAGGAATGTGCAAATTCTTAGAACACACATCAGCAAACACATGTGCATCTGATGCTGATCCTTCCCAGCCCATTAGTGCATATGTGAAACAGAGGTTAGAGTCACAGGCGAAGAGGCAGTTATGGGAGAGAAACCCTTTGCAGTTTCGGAATGGAGAGGCAATATGAGCTGGTGGCGTAACAGGGATATGGCTTCCATTGATGGCCCTGATATTGTCTTTGAAGTACGGCCAAAGTTTTGTGTTGTAGCACATACTAGAAGATGCAGGGTCGATATCGGCGGGCAGCGAGATGAAGACTGTATAAAGCAGTGGTGAAGAGAACATAATAACCATTCTATGGAAATAACTGAGAGAAGATCAGATAAATGCCAGTATAATATTAGCAATAAATGTACCATGAAATCATATCATTCGACTGCTGAAATCTCTCTTCAATATGTCTTATGGGCAGGCCAGTAATGCAGGTATAAAGGAAGATCACAAGTTGCTCTTCCAGCAAAACAAACCTTGAATTCTTGTGCCCAAGATGTCAAAGTAGTGTTACGAGCTCGTTAAAAAGTTCAGCACTCATGCCAAGTTCATTCTTGATGCGATCCAGATGGCCAGTCAATAGTTCAAGTACCCAACCTTCACCAGATAGGATAGATGTATGGTATGGCTCTGGGTCTTTGCAGGAAGGAGGGACTGTGGCAACAGTGCCAAGAACAGAACAAATAACAATGTTGAAAATAAGGACAATGTGCTGGAAGAGGCATATCCATTGCTCTGGTTGTAGGATGAGCATGAGGGAGAAGTGTCAAGGTGAAAAGGGGCACACACACCAACAGCTAGGTATATATCGATGTTACAGATCAGTGTTCACAGTCAGATTCAGACGGAGCATGGCAAAGTGCCCAGCCACCACTCATAGCCGACATAGTATGGCTCTATAGCTGACATAGTAGAATCTTCAAAACCAATCCGAACTAGCTCTTACTTGATTAAATCGCCTTTTCAAATTTGAATGCAGCTGATGAGTTGACGTCCAAAAATTGACAGAAATTATTTACCAGTGAATTCATCGTTGGTGTAAGTATTCTAACTGTGTGAGACTGTTGCACAAATACACGACGAGCAGACTTACACCACCGAACGTAGCTGAGATTCCGGGTCGCTTTCGCTGCCGCCGCCGTGGCCAGTGTTGAAGTTGATCGGAGGACCATTATTGACGATGTAAACCCTGTGACAAATGACAACGAGGAATAACAGAATGCTCGGGTACAAGCTGAATTTACGCGAATTCAACGTCCTGGTATCGCTCACTGTTCTTCTTGCCGAAGAAGAGCACATTTTTCCTGGGGAACTTGACGCCAGGGGGAAGTTGGGAAGGGTCAACCCCGAGGGAGGCATTATTCGAAAGGATCTCAATGCTAGCCCAGTCTGAAATTGAATATACGATCAAGAGCAGAAAACCAGTGTAGACGAAACCAAACGAACCCGACTGAATACGGATGGTAACGGGAGATACATTTACGTTGAATGCCATGAGGAAATGTTTGCTGTTGTGTAATGCTAACTGGGAACTCGAAACCCCGACGACCCTGTGGGTGGACCACGAACGTTTGTAACATCGAGCTTTGACTTTTGAGATGGTCCCAAGCTTAGTCAATCGAGATATCTTCTTTCTGATGAAGTTCTATTGTGTTTCCCTACTTTGGATTGTTAGCATAACGGCCGGATAAGGTTGAGGGTAGTATCTGAACCGCGCATCAGGCCCCTTTCTGTCAGAAGCGCATCCAGCTCCACTTGGAGCATCTGCCAAGCGAGTTCGACCAGACTGCACTTTTGAACACTCCAAATATGGTATCTGTAAGATAATTACTTTGTTTTCGCATTAGCGAGCCAACGAGTGCTCAGGAATCGCGTCAAAACGCCTTCAGAAACGTTACATTACTACAGTGCTCGACAGGTCGGCAGCTCCAATGGACGCTCAAATCTCCACGTAATAGTAACACCATCGGAGGGAGACCAAACCTTGACCAAAAGATTAGATTCGTATAGGTGGATACGGTAAGTTCCTATGATTAGAGGTGCCTGAGACACGACATCGGATAGAAACTACTGAATACAAAACTGCGTGGACAGGCTTCGCAGCTCCGTCAAGTGGATACCTTGTCTCACAGGATTCATGGGAAGCACAGCGTAAATGACATGAATGAGTATAATGATCATGACCCTCAAAGTCTTACTCCGAATATTTGGCGTTTCGCCGCTGGGGTAGATCACCGCCGACCTTGATATGACGAAATGCCTTTATTTGGTATGAATGGAAGCATCGACCAAGAAGCGAACGAGAAATCCATAATATATCTGGCATCTCTTCTTCGTGGATTTGGAACGTCAGGAGATATACTTGAGTCACATCGCACCAGTCGCTCGTCATCTGATGGTATATGCCCAGAAATGTTTTTCGGCGCCGTCGTGATTCCCCAGTCGTCACCGCTGTAACAACGAAACAGAAACTTCAAACCTCGTGGCATCTTAACAGTTTTTTTCTCTACCAATTGATGCCAGAGACGCACTTCAGTTTGTCGCATCCTATGTTGATCAGAATAATACATAGTAAATAGAAACCCAAACCAAGTATTCACCCGGACTCTAGGGTCCGGTCGAGCGATCACGCACATCTGGACTTCTACATGATACCGTGGACAAAAAAAGTCGTGGCGTCTGAATCTCTCACCGAGTTCAGAATGATGTAAACTTGATGATGTGAGAACTCCCCATTTGCACCACAAGGTTCGTACTGGGCAGCAATACCGAGAGAAAAATGGGGACCATGACAGTGCAACGAAGCAAAACAATGACGGCATTGACGGGGATCAAGAAGCAAACAAGGTCTGGGCCCCGTAAGCCCTTACTTCCAAGCCATATTGCAGATCCCCCGCTGTAGATGCCGAGATATTGACTACCAAACAACCCCTCTGAGACGGGTGTAATCCCGATGACCTTTTCTAACACAATCAATTGTGTCAGTATGGTACAATCCTGAGCGAAGTTCACGCTCACTTGCGAAACTTGACGTAACGGTGAGCTGCTGCCGGTCAGTGGCTGTAAAAAAAAGAAATGCAACAGATGGGCTCGGCGACAATACTTCGACGACGGCAAACGACGGAGAGAACGTGGACGGCTTGGGGGGGCAGGTGAGAAGATGTCGAGGCATGAATATCGGCACTATTATCACTATCGTCGCATTCAACTTCGAGTTCCAGGGGTTGGTGGGAAGCAACAACTTGACTGCATGTACAGTTTTCAAAGTAGACAAACGTTGCGTGAACTCGATCGTTGTTCTCATATTTTACGTCAACTCCCGGAACTCGATTAGTGGTGTCCGTTGTACTGTATCAGGATACAGAGCATCCTCGTTGACTAGTAATTGTCGGCGCTGACAATATAGAAGTAGAACTCGACCATGTCCACGACCGGAACCATTATTTCTATAGAATTCCCGACGGGCCGATGAAACATTCCCGCTTCTAAACTTGTGAAAAGGGGTAGGATACCAAATATATTATGATCTTCTTGTTCGCTTCCCAGTACAGATTCCAACTAAATACTTGGCCTCAAAGTTTACAGCTGCGGTTCGTCAGCACCGATGAATTCCATGGGAAAACATGGTGATCCGGCCGAATTGTAAGGCCTGCGACGTATTACCGCATCCATTTGGTTTCTATTCAATGTCGAAGGCACCCCTAAGAACTCACTGCGTGCCAGAAGTGAGGGTCAGCAGCCCGGGTACCTTGCAGGTAGCAATTGTTCCAGTATCCCCTTCAAGAAATATGTTACGTTGTTCGCAAAGATTAATCCTACGGTGGTTAGCACCAGTTGGCAAGGTTTGGTTTCCTTTCGCTCGTTACCGGGACCATGTAAACCCGACTTTAAGGTGGGATTGGTGCCATATTACGTAGAGATCTGACTGTTCATTCAAGTGCAATTGATAGAAAGGGGTAAACAGCACCTCAACATTATATGCCATGAGGCATTATGATAACAACCTAGAATAAGGAATAGTAGAACTTCAAATCGGAAAGGTTACGAACATTCAAACCTCGGCATTTCGACGTTCCGATGAACCGGGCCTGGGATCTCGTTTCTAAAGAGAAATGGCGAACACATTGTGTCACCTGATGTTGCGAACGTTCGTAGTCCACCCAAAGGGTTCTCGGCATTTCGAGCCCTAGGAGGTTGTGTCCGTTCTCATTTGCGTATAAATACTCACCTGGTCTCTTTCGACTCCCCACCAACTCCTCTTACAATCTCACAATAGCAAATACTCCTCATGTCTAACGTAGCCGTCGTGACTCCTGTTACTATCCAAATCCAGTCGGGTTCGTTTGGCATTCTTGCATGTTTTTTTTGTCTTCTTTTGATCGTGCATTTAACTTAGACTGGGCCAGTCTTGAAATCCTCTCGGACAACGCCACTCTCGGGGTTATTCCCTCCCAACTTCCCTCTGATGTCAAGTTCCCTAGGAAAAACGTGCTCTTCTTTGGCGTAAAGAACAGTGAAAAATACCAGGACGTTGAATTCACGTAAGTGCGGCCTATGCCCGAGCATCCTGTCATTCCTCATTGTCATTTGTTATAGGGTTTACATCGTCAACGACGGCTCCGCAATCAACTTCAACACTGGCCATGGTGACGGCAGCGAAACTGGCCCAAGGGCTGGCAGGATTTCTGTTAGTTTCGCCGGAGTAAGTTCGCTTGTCATGTACTCGTGCAGCAATCTCACCTTGTCGATCAGAACGAGTATCTCAACGACCAGTACACTGGTGAGTTATCTCCCAAAAAATTTGGCCATATACTCATCGGCGACGTTCGAATTTGAAAAGGCGATTCGATCAAGTGAGTTTTTTATCTTGTTTCGCTGACAAAAGGTCTTCAATCCTATCGCAATAGCTCCAAGACGTTCTACGATGCGCCCGTCAACTCTTTCCAGTGAGCCAAACGGCCAACAACGTTCGATCTCAAGTGACATCAGAGTGTGGATGTGTATGATCTATTGAAATAAGTTGTAGTCGTTGGAGTTTTTTCGAATGGAATGTAACATGAAGGAAAACTGGGTGATAGAATAAGATGAACAAAGGCAAATAATGCAAGCGCTTATCAATATCCCGCCGACCTCTGGGCGATGCAATCGGGGACGCTCGGGAATGGGGAGAACTCCCGTATTTGCACCAAAACGCTTGTGCCGCACGGCAATATCGAAAAAAAAAGGGCCCCGGCGTAATCGCACACAAGACGGGAAGTAGGATAATGACGGACAAACGTGGGTATTGCAGATCCCCGCCTTATAATTGCCGAGCAGGTGCGGAGCTTTTCTGGCATAATCGTGTACTATCTGGGTAAAACTTACGCTCGCTCTCTCAACATAACACAATGGTGAGCCGTCGCATCAAAAACGGTGAAAAGGGTGCAACGAGTGGACATTTGAAACACCTGAAAGGGGTAACGTTCTCAACGACAAACAACGAACATGGCCGTTACGAGGAAGCGATGAACAATGTCGCCAGCTTCGGATGTATAGGCAAAATATGAGCACTATGGTCCATCTCAAGTTCCGCTTTCCACGGTAATAAGCACCTAGCTGCTCTGACCAATGTCGAAAGAATTTCCCCCCGTCCGCATGGAAGGCTAGACGGACATGCTCTACTATTCGTAGTGGTGAAACCTACTTTCTCGAGAAATCGGATCTCGGAATTTTGGACCAGTCCGCTCCGCCAACAACCACATCCTTGGGACATTTGCCAACCTTGTATGGCACGTACTCCGCAGTACCGAATTGCATTTAACGAACACAATGAACATGTACCTTGCCTTGCATTGTGACGTAACCAGGAAAGAATACGACATAATGCATAGCATACTTCCTAGTACATAAGGACCATGATGCATGATGTACGACGATTGATAACAACAGCAGTCAAGCCAAAGACGGGTAAATGACTCGGTAATACCTGGGCCGTTCTAGAGTTTTCCGAGAGCGGGCGCATTGGGATTCTGGCCCGCTGCCTTGGCACGTTTGCGGAACATCTGAGTTGACTTGTAGCCACGGATGCCACCGCCCCACTGGCGACGCTGCTCCTCGTACTTGTCGGAGCTGCAGGGACGATTGCCATCAGGTGCATACTAACTATTAGTGCACAGTAACTTACAAATTAGCTTTGGCAGCGCTGATGATAGTGGCAAGTTCGCGTTGGTCCTCGCTTTTAACGTCCTGCAGAGCAACGACAGCAGCAGTCTTTTTATGAACAACTGTGCCGAGACGGGCCTTGCCCTTGACAATCACATAAGGGATGCCCATTTTGCGACAGAGGGCAGGAAGGAAGACGACGAGCTCAATGGGGTCGACATCGTGTGCAATGACGACAAGGGATGCTTTCTTGGCTTCGATGAGGGCAACGATATGGTTAAGACCATATTTGACAAAAAGAGGCTTCTTGTCCTTGGTCGCCTCCTTTTGCTCTGCAGTGGCTTTGGCGACGGTTTCAAGACGTTCCTTTTTCTCGGCCTTGCTCTCGGGGCGGTATCTAGAGTGGCTGATGAGAGTATGTCTGGTAATTTCGATATATCAACGTACTTGTTGAGAAGCTTGAACAATTGAGTGGCCGTGTTCTTGTCCAAAGTGTGCGAGAACTGTGCAATGGCAGGAGGAACCTTGAGACGTTGGCTAAGGATGACCTTTTGACGCTGAAGACGAATATATTCGGGCCACTTGACAAAGCGGGTCAAGTCGGTCTTGGGACGAACGTCCTGACCTGCAACACTAACTCACGATCCGTTTAATAAACGCGACGATAAGCGACATACCAATACCAAAGTTACGAGGCTTGGCCTCGAAGAGAGGGTTTTTCGTGGATTTGGCAGCCTTGTTGGCAGAGCCAGGTGCTGGGGCGGGTTTCTTACCTGAACCGGGTTTGGCTTTGGGAGGCTGGTCATTGAGACGAGAATGCAGTCAGCCGCTCGTTCGTCTCGGGAGGGACGGAGCGATGGCACTGTGTCTCGGAGCTCTAGCACTCTGCTCAGAACTGAGCGAGTCCAGCAATCAGGCGAAAGCGTCTTCGATGAATAACTCTGCTTTCGTGGATATGCATTGCTATGCACTGCCGACCAACTGTAACCAGACTTCGTTAGTGACGCTTAGAGCTACATCCAATGTAAATACTTGCCATCCATTATGCAATGTTTAATAGTTCATGAATGTGTCGGCGCCATGGAGCTCCGAGACGCAGTTTTATCGTCCAGAATCGACTCACCATCTAGTATTTTTTTCTCGAGGAGCGTGTCGGAGTGTTCAGAGGGATAGATGGAATCGCTCCCTCGACTCATAATCCATATTCAATCTCCGTCGGAATCAGCCGAGGGAACAATCCTTACATAATCTATCTGCCTTCTAGTAATGCTCCTCCGGCGTGCCACCCGTTTCTTGTCTACCGCACATCCTCGACCCCCACCGCCATCCAGTTCTAGCGTCTTCCGTACGCTTTTCCTCGTTGGAACAGCTTCTTTGGGCGCTTACACCGCTGGCGCGCTCTTCCCACACCCTTACTTCACCTTCCTTGCACCTCGTCCAGCACCTGGTCCGCCGAACCCAGATTCCCCCGAATCTCTTGCCTACACCGCAGAGCTTGAACGCACCCTTCAGTCTCTTCCTCTTCTTCAGTCCCTCCGCGCCGCTCCCGCTGCCGACGACTGGTATGAGGTTCGTCCCTACAAGAATTTCCCAGAGGAACGACGAGTCAACAATTTGTCTGCGGGAGCGCTAAGAGGCCCGGGAAAGCTGGCGTTAATGCCCTTGGTAAGGTCAAAGTGGGATGAGACGGAAGCAGTAGTGGTTGTTCACGTGGGGAGGGGATTATGCGGGCATGACGGGATCGTCCACGGAGGTCTACTTGCGACGCTCTTGGATGAGACTCTGGCACGAACGGTGCGTGTTCAAGGATGTTTCTTGTGGTGGACAATTTTTCGGATCTCAAATACCAGGCGATCAATAATCTGCCCGACAAAATTGGTGTCACCGCGAAACTGTCGATCAATTACAAGGCCCCGACGTTTGCGGACCAGGTAGGGTGATTGTATTATGATCAGCTTTTCTCACCCAAAATCTGTTTTGGTAGTTCATCGTAATCAAGGTCCGTCTGGAGGAAAAGAATGGCCGTAAAGTCAACGTCTCTGGACGCGTCGAAGACCTCAAAGGCAATCTGCTCGTCGAAGCAAAGTAAGCGCACTCGTTTTTTGCATTGTACTACTTGCTCAGATAGCGCAGTGCCATGTTTGTCCAACCGAAGTACTCGAAAATGCTTAGCAATTCCGTCGTGAGGAAAGCCATGGGTGAACCTGAACCCAGGAAAATGGATCCAGTCCTGTTAGCTGAGGGCGTCCCGCCACCCGCTGCGAAATCAGCCCCATGATGATTGCAACATTCGTTTAGCTAACCCCTTCACTTGCTCACAGGCATAGATAATACCAAGCGTGCTATGGAGTCATTACATGCGTTTGGATACCCAGAGCATACTTATCTTAATCTGTAGTTGGCGCTTTTAACCACCGAATACCACACCCAGCACGCCTGACTCTTTCAGCGCATCTGTATGCTACCCAGTGGTGATTCTTTGTCAACCCATGGCGGTTCATGGCATGCATCGAATTACTACTAGATTCAGCTTATGTCGACTTTTTTCTGTGGGTGTCTGTGACAGACGTGAAAGATGCCCTTTGAAAGACGTTTCAACGAAATGGATGTTTTTATTGATGTAAATAGGCTCGACTCTCCATCAGCTTTCACTTGCAAGACCCAACATCAACATCGATCATTTTTCTCGATGTCGCCGACCATGCCAACCATGACACCCGTAACCGTAGAGGTTCGCTCTGGTCCGTTTGATTTCACCCATCTCATCCGATTTTGTCGTTCTTGAGCGTCCACTCAATAGATTGGGGTAAATTTAGATTACTCTCCACTGGAGCGACTATCGGAGTGGTCTCTGGCTTTCCCTATCCACCGGACAGTCGCATGAGCGAAAGGGAGCTGTCTTTTGGAACGCAGGGCTGTGACCGTTTTCAACATGTGACCTTGAGGTAAATATCGATTTCGTCGATTTTGCTGTCTTTCTCACTCAAATAGAATATACATTCACAACAACGGTACTCCTGTCGACTTTATCACGTATCATGGGGACGGTAGTGACGATGGTCCAAGGGCTGGCAAGGTATCTGTCACATTTACGGGTGTGAGTCGGTCTTGGGCGTGTTGATTGGAGATCTCACATGATGAACGCAGAACACGTATCTTAATGGGCAATATAGTGGTGGGTCACTTCCCTTCCCCCATTTACCTAACATCAATTGTACATTCTCAAAAGGCGATGGATTGAAGTGAGTTTTATTCAAGTAACTCCCACATAGTGTCGGGGACTTATCCCCATTCGGAACTAGCGGGAAAGTGTTTATCCAGGCACCCGTTGGTGTAATAAAACCGACCGACGAGACTTACGGACGTATTTCAACTTGATAATTTCTCTTTTACTGAGGGTCAGCACGGTAATGGAAGACACACAATATAAGTAACATGTCTCATCGACTCAGCGAAAGGACCGTCGTTCTGTTAATCGAGGTGCTCCGCCACCCACTACTAATTCAGAGTTTGGAAATGGCCATAATGGAGAGCATCGGATTGGCGCAGGACGGTTAGAGCCTGGAGTTCAAGCCCGCATCGGCTCACTCGATTAAAAAATTAAATTTTCTGGTGACCATCATCAACATATCGGACATGTCATTTTCGCGAACTTTATTTCCACCGAAGCTTTGTATCAGAACGTCAGTAACGCTCTGCTGACAAGGAATCAATACAGCGACGAGTCATTGTGTTTCCGAATTTTATCTCCTATTCAGAAGCCATTCCGCAGGTGCGAAAAAGAGAGACGGCGCGGTGGGTGCACTTGTTTGATTTCATCCATATTTCGAGGATAGTTCTTGACTGCGCCAACAGGTTTCCAAGGTTTTGTACAGACAGAGATGCTATGCTACACGATGTAGACTTGGACTTCAAGTTATCCCTTATGTGTAGCACAATGCCTAGGGTTATGCCAAACATAACAATTCTGAACAGATTGACCTAGATTCCAAACTAATGGAACCACAGTATGTACCAAGATCGTCCATAGGAATCGTTCAATCGAACTCTGACTGTGATGGCTCGTCGCATAGATCACCTTCCTGACACGCTTCTTCAACAAAAAGACGGAACACTATTGAATTGTGGGTCTAAAATTTTTCAGGGCGGACTAGAATAACTTTCGCTATGTCTCATTGAGCTGTCTAAGACCCAATGAATATCAGGTCCAGCATTCTAGAGAAGTCTAAACTTGCACTTGCATCCTTCTCGCCTCGCTTCAAGAAACGTGCAATATTACATTCAGAATCCGATATACAGAAGAGGAGGAAAGGGTTGCTAGAACTTTCAAAAAGAACATGGACTTATGTATGTAAATGTAGCTTGCTCTAGGCCGAAATTTTGGAGTGGCGTCGATGTCCGCCTGAAGAGCCATGCCTGAGGTAAGTACACCAGTCAGCGTGCTCCGTTTTGCATATATGTATAGGCAGCATTGCTCTCCCTCGCCCTCCAACAATCTTTCCTTGTATTACCACAGAGCTGATTATATTCCAGATGGCAAGTGGAGACTAACTCCGGAGGCGCCAGTGCCAAGGAAGTGACCGTGCCGTAAGTGTATCTATTTTATACCTACTTCATTGATAGGTTCAATATCCGCAGCAACGATGAACTAACCGATATTGTCACCGCTCATGGTGATACCGGTACGGATGGTCCCGGTATGATATCGGTCTCAATTGAGGGTGTAAGTCGATCTTTGATATACTAGTTGAAGATCTTACCAACTGAACAGTTCATCGTATTGAGAAATGATAACAATAATGGTGGGTGATTTTTCTTTCATATACACGTTTTTACCATTTAATTAACATTATCATTCGAAGAGGTGGCGGAGTAAAGTGAGTGCAACGCAGAATGCACACACATTAGAACTCGCGCGCTCGTGTTGCTACGATAGTGCCAAAGTGTTCCGTTAGCGGCGTAAGGGTGCGACTGACTACTCGGAACAAGCTTTTCTTGAGGTGTGAATCCGAGTTTTCTATCTCGACTGTAGTTACCTAGGATGTTGTTGAGGCTGTCCTGATTGATCGATGTCGTACTATCACTATCATTTTGACTCGATACGTTGTCTGGAAGTTGTCGTTCACCTCCCAATAGCACGGTTCAAGGTTCAATATTCGCCAAAGCAACACGATAAGCTCAGCACTTGCCACGCGTTCTCCACGGAGAGAAAGCCAACGAACGAACATTGTATGTAAAGCATGATGCTCAAGGAGACTCTCAACGTGGTTATTTTGATATTGGCACTGATAAATAAACGTCACGGGGTACCAGGTAATTCCCCTCGGGTACGTTAAACGTCTATTGTACATAATGGCGTACCACCACATGTTCCAGCTTTAAAAGTTCAAATCGATTATCAACGCTTCACCTCCCGACGAGCGCCTGCACCAGCCTATCACCGCAAAATTGCACGACGGCCATACACGCCCTCCATAGCCGGGAGAGCTTTGTTTCGTCGACCGGCTCGATGTATACCTGCTCGATCAATGCGTCAAGCCTGGCCGGCACATCTGCTACGGTGTATGCTTGGATGTCCCCGTGGCGCACAGCAGCGACGTCCCAACACTGCCGAGCGATATGGTCGCTAGCGCAGCCGCGCAGCACGACGATCAAGGGGCGGGTTTGACCCCCTGCCATGTCGTAGAACGTGCGCAGAGCAGCATCGTCCTCGGGCGGGGTGCCCGTCGCACTGTCGGGTAGTGCAGTGGTGTAAAAAACGAGCGCGCCCGCATGCGCGCCGATCGGTCTGTACGGCGACAGAGCCTCGACGTGCTCGTACTCGATTCGTCGATCATCTATCTGGCTCGTCCGTGTCCCGCACTGCATCGTCTCGTCATACACCATCACCTTCCGTGTCGTCCTTTTCGAGCCCACGTTCGACATGCCTCGTAGCAGATTGCGAAAGCTGGGCGACACCGAGGCCATCAATGACGGCTCGATTCTCCATGGACTGCGCCTGGCATGTGCAACGACAAGCTCGCGCAGTCGTCTTTGCGAGTCCGCTCTCCGCTGTCGGATGGCAGCGTCGTCGACGTTCAATGTTGTCACACACTCGTGCGCATCGAACTGCATCCCGTTGCGGGTCAGAGCCTCCACGTTCTTCCCCCACCACGTCTCCATGTCCTCCGGCTCATGCTCGAGGCCGGTCACGACCAACGCGACGGGCACCTTTCGTCGGCAGACCATGACGTAGAAGAGGTCGTAATTGCTCCGGAGAGCTTTGGTGAGTCGGGTGCCACGGATACAGTACATGACGAGGTGGATACCCCCCGAATGGACTAGCTTTCTCATCAGTGTTTGTAGATTATTTTCTGCGATCCTGGCGGGTACCGTGCCCTCCGTGCCTTCGTCGAGGCCCGTGGTGTCCCAGAGGGCGCATCGCACCCCACTCAGCATGACGGTATGCTTTCTGTACTGGAACGTACAACCCAACGCGCCGTTAGAGATAGGGGCACGTTCCTCGCCGGCAATGAGGTTGATAACCGACGATTTGCCGACGCCAGATTCACCAAAGACAACGATATTCGGAGTTTTGTCGTCGTAAATGTCCTGTAATGGAAATTTGTGTAAGTCAGCTTGGTCGCCTGCCTTTTCTGTTTCGATGCTGAGAGGTTTCGGTTCTGAATGCAGATCACTCGATGCGGTGAAATGGGAATGGGTATATGATTGGAAACCTGAATGCGGTTGAAAATATTTGGCGTTGGTTTCCGTCGGGCTCTGATCCTGTTTATTTTTTCTAAGTACGACGGTAAGAAGGCTGATACACCTACCCGTGCCTTTCCGATGCACCAAAAACCAACACTTTCAGAGAAAAAGACTGGGTGAGTGCTTATTTACTCACTTTATTTGTGGCCTGATTTATTGCAGAGTGTATTTCGCCCTGATCGTCCAATAATCGATATGAAGCAGAGTTATAGTTTTGTCTGGCATTGTTCCGATCCACGTTCATACCCTGGCCATACCTCGGTTGTCCAGGGCCAACACGAGGCCTCTGTGTCATCAAACTGAATGCCAGTGATTCAACCTACATGTAAAATATGAGTAGACCTCCAAGTGGGGCATCAGCGATGGTAAACTTACGATAAACGTCACGTCCATTCAAGCAGAAAGAGACAAAGTCACCTTTATCCCGCCCCAAGCCCCTAAAAACGTGACTTTTCCTCTACCACTTTGCTCGGGCCAGACAACAAGTTCGCCAAATCAACCTGGAGAGAGAAGTGTTGGTCAGTCCACCAAAGATATGAATATACTGCACGATCAGCTCTCCCTCAGCACACCTATGGAAGAGCAGGTCCCACCTTATGATACCGCGCACAGCTCCGCCGATGAACAGGAATGGGAATGGAACGGTAAGTCGCCTCGAAATTCGATGCTGCATCCCTAATGCTCGTTGTCGAGATTGCGGTGTGCCAGTCGGCGCACGCGAGGAAACAAAAAAGGAATACAGTCCCCCGCCTCCTCCCTTACCTCCAAATCCGTTCGTTTATGTCGGCACCATACCTGGTAGGCTCTCTTAACGAAACCGCCAAGGTAACAGCTCGGATAACACTGTCTGGGCAGCCGATATCAAGCCTAAAAACGTGATCTTGTTTGGAGAGACGGGCGTGGGCAAGAGCTCCATCATCAATCTGATGGCTAGTGCCGACGTAGCGCCAACGTCTTCGAACCTGGACCCCTGCACGTTCGACTCGGTAGAGCACACTTTTGTCCTCCCCAGAGTGCCGTCAGAACCCGAGTCCCTCGCCGTCCGCGTGTACGACACCGTCGGACTCAACGAACCTGACATGGGCCTCGACGGCTTTTTCGGCGCGATCGAGAAAGCCCATAGGCTCATCACCTCCCTGCATGACAAGGGCGGCGTCGATCTCCTCCTCTTTTGCATCCGCGGGAACCGGATCACCCAAACAGTCCAGCGCAACTACCGCCTCTTTGTTGAGTTCTTGTGCGCACGTCGAGTACCGCTCGCGTTCGTCGTGACGCAGCTCGAAAACGAGGACGTGATGGAAACGTGGTGGGACGGCAATGCAACGACGTTGGAGAAGACGTATGGAATGTCGGCCGTCGCGCATGCGTGCGTGACAGCCCTGCCGCAACGCGTATTGCTGAGTGCGGAGAAGCGCCAAGTGTCGCTGCAAGCCTTACACATGATGTTTCGCGACGCGCTCGGAAACGTACACGAGCCGTACGTGATGGACGTTGGAAGCTGGCTTGCAAGCCTGATTGAGATGATTCGAGAATTTGTCCTCAAGTATGTACCGGGTCTTCGTAAGAAGGCTCTGACGACTCGGCTGGAGCAGCGGTGCGGGCTGTCGCGAGAACAAGCTCAAAAATTAGCGGAAATGCTTGCTAGATGAGTCACATGATCGCTGTAATTTTGTAAAAGAAAACGTCCGATCTTGTACGGTAGTACTCGATTAATACTTGCCTCACGGACACAGCAACAGCTTGTCTGCATCTTCATCGCGTACATAGTGTCACTAAAAGACAGAGACAACAATTTTATCCGACACAAGGCTTCCTCACCCCCCCAACCCGCGCCCAAAACATATCTTCCTTCATCCGCACCACCTCTTTCCACGTCCGCTCCTCCCACGTCGCGTCCCCTGCATACCCCTCCCCCTCCGAGCTCGATGACCGCTTCGTAACCGTCGTGTCCAGCGACGTACGTCCATTTTCGGAGCGCGATGCGGGGACGGAGGTAGGAGTAGGGGTAGAATCCGAGACGACCATCGGCGTCTCAGTGCTCTCCACCTCCCCAGTTATGACAGCCTCTTTGGCAGGTTGGGGCACAGATTCCGTCGGAGGCACAGGCGCTGAATCGGCCGTCGCCTCTTGAACCTTCACCTCTCCTCCCCCTTCTCCACCGCCATCCTTCGTCTCCACCGCCCCTGCTCCCGCCCCTGTCTCAACCGCAACCTCGCCGGCAACAACGGCCCCACCTTCCACCCTCCCCTCCCCAGTGCCAGCGCTTTTTGATCCCCCAGTTGTTGGCGACAAAGTAGAGGGCGGAGACGGAACAGCTCGTCTCGCAGCAGCCCTCCTCGGTACCGGTGGTGCTCCCACTCCCGTCCCGGTCCCGGTCCCATTCTGCGCGGGCGACGCCGGCCTCGATAGCGCCAACGGTGATGACGCCGCCGTCTTACCTCTGGCATGCAGCCCAACGGGCGAAGCAGCATGTCCGTGCGACGGCGGAGCGGGGGACCCCGCACGTGACCGGATTAGCGCTGGGCTCGCTGGGCGCGATCCCGGCCCGGGAGGTGGTGGAGGTGATGCAGGTGAGGACAACCGCGATCGGGGACGCGGCGTGGGCGACGCGGCGCGCGAAGGGGGGTTGGGAGTAGTGGGCGTGACGGGGAGCGGTACGGCGCGTGGTGAAGGGGGAGGAACCGAGTCTGAAGTTGACTGTGGGACGGGTGCTGTGGGCTCGGTAGCAGCAGGAGGGGTATTGGAATGTGAGACGGAAGCTGGTTGCGAAGAAAGTGGTTCCGCAAACGTGGTTTCGTCGATGGGTGACGAAGAGGCGGATGTGTACTCTGTCTTGTCCGACTTGCCATTTCCGTTGACTTGTTTAGACTCCTTGTCTGGTGCGGTACTACTCGACGAGGACACGTCATCGCTCGTCGCTATCCCACGCACATCGCTACGCTTTGGCAGAGGTGGAGGTACCCGAGAAGCAGGAACCTCGGCTTGTGGGTGTGAATGGGGTGCCGCAGGATGCGATGGCGGGGGTGCCGGCAACTTCTTCATGCCCTCCGTGTCCGTTTCTAGGTCCTTTTCCTTTTCCTTGTCCTTGATACTATCACCACTCTCCTTGCCCCAGCTGACGGCCCGCTCGCTCAGCGCGCTCGCCATCTCCCATAATCTCCTTCGTCTTGGTGGCACGGGCGGCTTTTCTGAGGCCGCAGATACGCCTATTCCACTCGCTGGCTGGCCAGTCGTCGTTTGTGCTGGCGTCGTCTGCAGAGTCTCCCCATTGGCATGCGGTTTGGCCGGCTGAACTACTTCCTCTTCCCATATTCGCTCGACAATCCCGACGCGCACAAACGCCCATAACGAGCACGTGCTCCGCAATCGCGTTAGGCAATAATTGGACGTGCAGAGGGGATACGGCGAATTGTGTGTTTGGGTCTGGAGTACGCGCGACGATGCGATAGCACTAACATGGGGACGGGACGACGAGGAGCCAACGACAGGCACTGACGCAGAAGGCGTGTGCACTGGAAGCATAGGGGGTGGTGTCGACGTCGTCGGAGTGGCGAGACGGAAAACGTACACCTGCCCGGGTGGCTCACCGTCGCCGTTTGCCGATGGCGGAGTGGTGTTGCCTGAGTGGAGGTTGGACGTCGAGCTGAGTGCGCGGGGATATTTGAACCACGAGCCATTCATGTTGTTGCTGCGCGAGGTTGGCGTCGAGGGGAGCCGTGCGATGAGCGTGCCGCAGAGTGCACAGGATAGGGAGTTGGCGGAGATGGATTGAGGGTGTTGATGTAGCTCTTGGACGAGAGTGGAAAAGGGGAGCGGCTCCACGGTCAGCATGCCGGTATGGATGGCGGTCAGGACGGAGCGACGCGACAGCCAATTGAGTGAAGGAGCAAGGTCGAGTCGTACCGTGGGTTCGCTATGTGGACGTCAGATCTGAGCCAACGAGTAGACGCTGCACATACGAGTCCTCTGTGATCAGCCTGGCGATGAAAGGCTGGCCGAGCAACGTCGACATTACGGGGGGCGTCGGCTGCGATGCCCTCAACCCCCTCACATGTGTGATAAAGGCAACAAACTCGGTATAGGGCGTGTGCGTCGTCATGAACCGCACTCCCGCGCGTGCATCTTCGCGCTCGATCCACTTACCCTTGCCCATCGTCTGCCGCGCCTCGCTGGCCGCGCGCTCTGCCATCTCCTTCTCCGTCTGCATCGTCTGCATCTGCACTTGCATGTCCTTGACCGCGTCCTCGGCTATCCGCAACGCCCGCTCCGCATCCTCAACCTTGCGTTCGCTCCTCGCCTGCCCGAGTCGTGCCTCAGCCACCATCGTGTTCGCCTGGTCAAACAGGCTCGCGCTGAGGTCATCGAGGTCCTTTTCGATATCGTGCCGTGCAGACTCGGCCTGCCCCCGCTGTGCCGCCTCCTCCGTCGCGCGCTCCATCAGCCTGTTCAACTCGGCAGTGACGTGTGCCTTTTCGACGAGGAGACCGGTGTTGAGTGCCGCAAGGTGGTGACTCCGCTCGAGCTCGAGCGACGAGATGGTGACAGAGGCGTTGCGCAGCGAGGACGAGGCGTCGTGCAGCTGGTCTTCGAGGTCGGACATGCGGTCATACGAGGCAACGAGCTTGCTGTTGAGCTGGGTCACTTGCGAGAAGAGGTCGGTCACCTGGGCACGCAGGGACGCGATGACCTGAGCCTGTGCCTCCGACGTGTCCTCGTCGTTCTCATCGACGCTGTCGAGCGGTATGAGCCACGTCCAGGTCGTATTTACCAACTTCTTTACCTCCTTGTACTCGATTCTTGGTCGGCCATGTCGGTCGTGATGGCGCGTAGTCAACTTAAATTATAAAAAAAACTAAATCCTAATAGGCAACTCTAAGCTAGCTCGATCCATGCGTCGTGTCGTGCTACCAACTCGCGCACAATTTCCTCTTCAATCTCCTTGTGCGACGACGGGTCTATCTTGATCCACATCTCATCGTACTCGACACCGTTCGGGCCCGACTTGGACCCTGACCTCGGCGACACCAACACCACACGGTGTTTTCGATGGTGTAGGTCGTTGCCAATCACGACTTGGTGTCCGTACCGCTCGAGCGCTTGGCACGCCTTGGGTATCAACAGCTCTTGGTCCGTCTCGAGCTGCATACAAACGTCAACATTACCACCCATCACACCCTCATCCTCACCCACGCACCTTGAACGACACGACAAACCCAGCTGGCACCCACTCGGACACGAGCGGCTTCAACACCTTGGGCACCTGGTCCATCTCGATGTGCAGACTGCCCTTGCCCGACTGTATCTTGTGCTCCGACTACGATTGTCAGCGACGCTCCCGCACCACAAGCTCGCCACTTGCCATCTTTTGTCGGGGAAGGAAAAAGTCGCTCACGGCTGCAGCGAGGTAGTACATCGCCGTCCGCCCCAGGCGGTTCATCTCGTGGCTGATGGCGCGTAGCAAGTACAAGTAATCGTTCACCGTCACGAACGTGAGCGTGTGCAGCGTTCCCTTGGCCTGCACGGCCTTGTACGTGCGCAAGACGGAAAGCAGCGCCGCACGTTCCGACGTCTTGACAGTGATGTGTGGCTGCGCGGGGGTCGGCGCAGGGTCGTTCGAGTACGGATATGCCGAGTCGATCGTTCCCGACGAGGGCAGTGACGCGTCGATCTCGAGGAAATCGAGAAACGGATGCGTCGAGTGCGAGTAGTTGCGACTGAACGGCTGCAAACTAAATTGGCGATGCATGAAAATGACGGCGTAGCCTTGTCTCAAAAAGTACTCGGCCGAGGTGGCACCGCGTGTACCTGCGAGATGTGAGTTTATAGTGTGATGGCAAAAAAAAGACACACCTGCGCTGAAATTGTCGAGGAATCGGACGCTAGATGGAACCGTAAGAGCGTTGAAGTGCTTTCGAAAAAAAGTGCAGGCTCACACGTTGAGCTCCAGCGGTACGGTCGTACCCCCACTCTACGCGTGTTGTCAGATCAACCTGAGCATCTGATGAAGCGCGCGGGGGTGATTCACCGTGACAAGGACGACTTTACGACCCTGATCGATCTGTCTGTCGATAAAGTGAGATACGGCTTGGACATCAGCTTTGAGGGTGGTCGGTTCCGGTTGTGTTTCAAAGTAGGACTCTGCAGAAAAAGCCGCGTCATTGGGCTGGGTCGTGTCGGGCATTGGAGAAAGATAGCGAAGTAGCACAGCCACGAAATAATTCTTTCTTTCTTTATTCCTCACCACAACAAAGGTACGTTTTACATGCGTGTAATATCTACCGACGAGTTTGTCCAAAGCAGCGACGAATCATTTTCCTTTGCTTGCGGACATTGCCTAGACAAGGCATCGAGCCTCACCACGCACGTTAAATGGGAACTTAAAAAAATCGCCAACGATAAATTCAACTCCTGCAGTTGGACAATGGGAGCCTGAGTTACGCCCAGGAGGCACGACGCCTCTCGTCGTGTGCCTCTTTTCGCGCCGCAAACAAGACACACCGCTACTTGTTCCCCAGTAAAATGAGTCCTACACTCAAAGGCACATTGGAGGTGTACTCGTGGCGCGGATCGAGTCACCGAAACAATAGTCTCACTCGTAACTCGTGGCTAAAATCCGGCGCTGTTCCCGCCGAGACCCTTCAGAACGTCAAGAGTTGCTCAGCTCACATCTACAAATCACCACCCAAAGTATCCTCCCAAAAAAACTCTCGCGTTTTCATTTCACCGAATAGGAAAAAGCGAACCCATTCGACGGAGACGCCCAAGATGACGATAGATCCTTGATCATCTGTTTCCGAACCTCAGCTGTCAGCCCCCAGCATCATATTCATATTCATATTCTATCGCCGACGACATCATAACGCCCCTATTGAGCACATATTATTCACGACATCTTACAAGGCTCGGCTACTTACCAACATTTGTCAAGCGAGCTCGACCGGACAGCGCTTTTGAACATTCCAAATATGACATCTGTGAGGTAATTACTTTGTTTTCGCATTAGCGAGCCAATGAGTGCTCAGGAATTGTGCCAAAACGCCTTCAGATACGTTACATTACTACAGTGTTCGACGGGTGAAGGGGATTTTGTCGCTGGCGAACTGATAACCATCATCGATCTGCTTGCTCGTTGGATATAATCAACCTCTCTCCCGATCCCATGTGTCCTGATGCAGATGGAAATAACTTAATGTTTGAACAGGACCAGAAAAAGTTGCTGATTTATTGATAGAAAAAAGGAAATATAATATGTCCTTTCAGGTATGTCATTCATATTTTTGGCTCAGAAAATATCGTTGATGCGTGTAAAATGCCGTTGTACACGTTTTCTGGAATCCATCTAGAACTCAAGTGCCGTGAATGTGGAAGGACGTGCTCCATCTTTGCATGACAGATGGGCGTCTCTCAGTGAACTCGACATTTTTTAAAGCCATCCTTTTGATATACTCGGTTCATTTCGTACACTGCTTCGTACCATATGACCGGCGATATCGCCTCTTTTGTTAACCGGGAGCCATATTTTACAGCATTCGAAGGCCATCACCCAAACGCCCTCTATCTCCGTCCCGCCTATCATACCAAGAACCCGCGAACCTGCGAAGTAAACCATTCGTCTGGGGTGTCTTTTCCAGGTGATATGTTTAGTTCATACAAGTTAACACCCACGAATGGAATGGTGTACATGAATAACGATGCGTTTGTCGTCACACAAACAAACAGACATCGACAACTTCTAAGGTATAAAAGTCGGCCAGTCTCCCCAAGACATTCACTCCCCAGAGATCGTCTCGCGCCCGCATCCACTTCCACGTCTTTCTCATACCAGTTCATCATGCTCGTCAAGCTCAGGTAGCTCCCATTATTGCGTTCGTCGGCGTGATGTTGACCGACGTGTCTATCCCATAGCACCCTTGCTCTCTGCCTTGGCCTCGTCTCTGCATTCGAGTTTCCGATGCCGACAGCCATGTCTGGCGCCACTATACAAGCTATCGAGCTCTCCAGCGACCCAGACAACCCGGCCGTGACTGTCAAGGCAGTTTTGAACGGCGGGAACCTGCCCAAGATGACCGGCACCGCTGTGATCCCTCTTCCTTCTGTGACAGGATGGTGTGTGACTTTTTTTTTTTTACAAGTTCTCGGTGACGGGATGAACTGATAAACTCGTTTCAGGGTTTCATTCTGAATGAAACGGCCCTAACAAAAGATGAGTAAGTATTCATGTTCCCTTTGGAATTTTTTTTTTCGCTCGTTATTCATGGCTCTGTTTCAAGTGAATAACGTCCTCGGGAAGTGTGATGAGTATTACTATCAGTATCGAACGGTGAAAAGGAAAAAAAAGTTTCTTGTAGATTGTACCATCATTCCGAGCGTGTAGTTATAATTGTACTGCTTCATGGTCACGACCTTGCAATTGTGTTGTCGAGTTTCAGGTTGTTAGTACTTGATGATATCATTCTTGTTATCATGTAACCCTCGACGGTCCGAATAATGTGATGATTCAGACTAAGATCTCGTGTGAGCTTTCCAACTGGTGAATATGCAACATGACCAGTACAGTACATTTCGGTATTGTTTACACTGAACGTAGACGAGTAATGATATAAAGGTACCCCTGCCACCGCTAATCTCCAGCACTCTCACGTTATCACCACTTTCTATTGAATATTTCATTCAAACCCGACACGTACCGCCCCCCTCCAATTGGCCCTCCACTCGAACGTTGTCCGATCCGTCCTCCCCTTCCACACTCCAATCTTGTACTGTATCCATACCAGCAAACACGACCGCAGACATGGAGGCGTTCGTGCTTGATATAACACCGAACCCGCCATCTACCCCTTCATAACGGTCGCGGTCGCCAAGCTCTCGAATGCCGATGATGAACCGAGGCATGAGGGGGCATATAACGTTGGAAAACATGCCCAAAAAGAGGATGAAACGGTCGTTCGTTGTACATACATATCCCGCTTGTATCACGTCTACGATGTTGTACAGAAGGATGCTAGATGAATCAAAGAGGGGTGATAGAAAGGTCAGAATGTTGCCCGAGAGTAGGACTAGACGAGTGGGCACGACTGGAGGATACATACACGAAGAAATACACGACACCATCTCTGACGAGTTGCTCCATGTACACGTTAGGTTGCCACTTCTGCGTCAGTCTGTACGTCTCAAGCGAGTGCTTCAAGGTCTGGGTTATCGCGAGGACCAAAAGAGCAATGCTGAGAAGGAATTGGGGGGTTTTGATGTATGCGCTCAATGGAAAATACATGTTGTTCCCTCTGATATTGCAAAACGAGACACCATAGGCCTGAACAATCGTGACTAGAAATAGAATTGGCAGCCTTGTAGGATTGTGGCGTCACATTCATACCTGAGAGATTTGTTTTTGGATTGTAGTAGATGCCTGTTATAACAAAAAACAAGATAACCTGTGGCACATAAATGAACAAGAGGGTGAAAAGGATAATCTTGGACTGTTTCCACATTGCGTACACCCGCATGATCATGACTACTGCGATAGAGGTCATTGATCAGAAATATTGTGCGCAGGTGTGACATACAATCAGCGGCGTTATAGAATATTGGCAGCATCCAGGCACTCGCCACGACAGATACGGTACCTGGAAAAAGATCTTGTCGTACATACTTGGAAAATGTCAAAAGGTACACTTACACCTATGATCTTATCGTCAGAATTATTAACAACCGATGATTTAGGTACATACAACTGGCAAGATTGGTCAGTAAATAGATTGTGTACAGCGAGAAAAAGACTAACCGCGAGTGGCCCGGGAACAAATGTACTGCTATCTGCGAGTGCATCTTGTCAGCCTGGTAGTCACCGTGTTCAACTCCGTACTCACAAACGCTATCGATTCTTAAACAATGACTCATAGTCAGCGTGTACCGAAGTTACGCGCTATACCAACTATTAACTCACATAGTCCAACTAAGACCGAAATAGCGGACCTGAAAACTCTTGTTTGGATACTAGTTGGAGATGTTACCAGGCGTTAAACATACCACGGCAAACAGTGCAGAAATCCAAGTCCATCGCTTGAGCTGTAGGGGTGCCAGTTTCGAGAATTTTGCGCCTGTGATATAATTGAATTCTTACCCAAATATGCCTTATCTTCGGGAGTCGTACGTGAAAAAACAAGATGCGGAGAGCAAAGCAACAGCACACCTCTCTCGACAGAGTAAGGACTGGATTGCAATAGTCATTTCGGTTCTATAGAGTAGTGATCTGTACCAACTCACTATAATCGTATACAACAACAGTAATAATGATAACTGGGTCGGTCGATAAACTTATCGGCGAATCGAAGGTACGAGGGATTGACATACCGGCTACATAGTTGTTCATTTGAAGAATCTCTGGGTTAAACTGAAAGTCAGAGGACATGCCGTGCTGCAACACCTGACGAAGGCCAAAAGCAGGGGGAAAACGCAGCCAACGGAAGCTCGAAATCAGGTTTTTTGGCACATAGTTATATCTTGTGCCTCGTGCGACCGCCACGTTCCAACTCTTATGTATGAGTGTCCAAATGCACTTTTATTGAGCGCATAACATTGTTGGGTGAGCGCACAACATCGTCGGAATGAACGCACAACATCATCGGAATGAGCGCACAACATCGTCGGGTGAGCGCACAACATCGCTGGACAAGCGCACAACATTCCAAGAGTGCCTAATCATGACGTGCAGCAGTGGTACAAAATGTGGCTCTACATTAGAACATACTATGTGTGAAACCAGAAGGGTAAGGAAAGGATTCATCATGTCGTACACGGTATACCTTCTTGTTGCCCAGTGACACCAGGAGAAACAATCAGCGACAGACAACACCCTATATGCAATACAAAGCCTCCGCAACCCCCCGTTAGCGAACATGTCCATGTCCTTTGTTGTCTTCTCCGTGAGCGCTGGATCAACGTCGGCTGACAGACACTCATAGATGACTGAGTCAGCACCCTTGCAATACAAAACGACCCGCCCGTCGGGCGTGTGCACGATCACGCTCATCCGCTTCCTTTTACTGTTGAACTCGAGCGTCTTGAGCAGCGTATACTGCTCCGGCTGGTCCACTACCTCGATGCCGATCGCATCCTTGGACTTGCCCACGAACGGGAATCCAACGTCCCACGCAGCAGCCACTAGCGCAGCCTCGTTGGGCGACTCTGCCTCGTACTCGAGATACCACGGTTTCTCCGCCTGTTCAGGTCTGTCCGCCAGCACCATGACATATCCCGAGCACCCAGAAAAAGGCGGAGACGTGCCCCGTTTGTTCGGACGATTGGTCTGCAATGTCCCCGGCGAGCTTGGGCGAGACGAGCGTGAGCTTGTCGATCTGGGCATATCGGTTCTTGAAGAGTTTGGAAAGGGTGGAGACCTTGGTGTCCTTGAGCTCGGCCAGCTTGCACGTGAGCTCCTCGGGTTCGGTGGCGTCTGAGCGTCCTTCTCTCGTCGCCACGCCACGCTGTGCCTCCATGATGCCCTCGCCATACACTATGCCATGGATAGAGCATTTCTGGAACTCCATGACGTTCTGGGTGAGCATGCCAGTCTTGTCGGAAAAGACGCATTCGATCTGACCGAGGTCATCGGAGATACCCCAGTTCTTGGGGACGCACGCTGCACCGTAGGGTTTGTAGTACATGTCGAATTCTTGCGCGATAAAGTAGGCCTGGACGACTTTGACGATTTTGATTGAGGAAAGAGGGGGACGGGAACGATATTCTGGAACGCGATGAGGCACAAACTGTGAAGCCAATTTAGAACAGAGCAAAATACGACACGTCAAACTCACACAAATGTGACGAGTGTATTGAGCGCAGAAGAGCTTGTCGGGTCCACACCCAGCTCGTAGATCTTGACGCTCGAATCCGACAGCCCATCCAAGACACCATAGATCACAGCAGAGAGCATACAAATGACGAACAAAAAGGCAAAGTTGATGATGACATTAAAGTTGGTCTCCTTGGCGATCTTGGACTGTCTCAATGGGGTCAGGCCCCCGTTCAAGTAAATCTTGGTGTCTAGGCCCGTAAAGACGATGAGGCCAACGATCCAAGCCGTATTTCGCATGGTACAACCCCCAAGGAGCAGCTTGTTGATTGTGATGCCCTCCTTGCGAAGCTCCCCACTGGCAGGGTCCGTGTATTGCAACACTCCGTTGTAGAGGTACAGATTCTGGTGTGGCAGCTCTGACTCGATGTCAAGCGTCGGTCCGACGCTATTCCGCTCTAGCTCCGACGTCGGAGGAAGGCGAAGTAGGCGGACTTATGTCAGAGGTGGGTTGGATGGGCTTGGCTTCAGCTACTCGGGCAGAGAGCTGCACCCTTACGCACTCGTGCCCTGTATTTCGGAGGACGAAGGTGGAGAGAGGTCAGATGCTTAGTCGGGGTGGAATCCGAACTAAGACTTGAAGAGAGCAGGAGAGAAATAGCGGGGAACTTAGTTGATATTCGAACTGAGGAGAAGTCCTCAGCAAACTACAGTATTTATACAGGAGGAGGCTGAAACAGTAACAACGAGTGTTTGGTAACTGACTCATGAAACAGGAGTAAA
>JBBPMM010000370.1:0-27352 GCA_038090335.1 Solioccasus polychromus
TTGGGAGAGGACCGTTCTCATCGTAATCATCTTGGGATTACCCCGTCGACGTATCAGCATATACCATCGCGTATATCTTAGCAGTTACTAGCTGAGTTACTAGCCTCAGCGTAACACTTTCCCTTATCCCAATTCCACTGTTTGGTGATATCTAGTGCAATTTTGATCATGAACTCCATTGACCACCCACTTGCTACTTGTATGATAGCAAGTTTGCAACGCATTGGATGAAGAAACAAACTTGAAGCAAGAGTGTGGTATTTTGTGTTCATGGCATGAAAGTGGTGGATGAAAACTGCTTTGGTGTGTTGTCAAAAGCCCACATCCTCACCAGAATCAAGAGATGGTTGGGCCATTGACTTTGCATAGTGGATGAGCTCAAGCATGCAGTCAGCAAAGGATGCTTGTCATGAATTTATGTTGCCAATTGCATTGATAATGAATTTTGTGGTCTTCACTAGCTGTTCATGAAGCTTCTAGTAGTTCCATTGATGCAATATGACTTCAATTACATCAGATGCTATGGGTCTTTCACTGTTAACTTGATGCTGTGCATGTGGCTAAATACATATTTGAAAAAGTGGACTTCTGTGAAATCAAACTCATTCTTAGTTTTATTCTTTTATATGAAGAGAAAAACTTACTTGTATGATAAGACATACAAAAAATGTAGAATAAGTGCATAGAACCAAGGCTTGCAGTTTTGTTTTAGCTGCTATTTAATTCCCTATTGCATGGCTTTGGTGTTGAGCTATCCACTCCAATAGTGTGATGTCATGAAAAAGGCCACTACATGGGTTGTTTGCATCACAATCTTCTTCATTGTAGAATATGCTATAATTTCTCCTATTAAGATGTTGAGACTATAAAGAAAGCATGTGAATGTCTACAAATGTTTAACAAAATAAATAAATTTTTACACCATTGCAAACAATGACTTACCAAAACCCATGGAAATTTTCCTTGGAAAATAGGCTTGCATCACAGTGGGATTATCAGTGGTAACTGCTATAATATTCTTTTCACCACTAATCTCCATCCCATTCATTGCTTTTTAAGTGATAGCAACAAGATTATCTGTATTACCTTAATTTCCTGTCATTTCATCAAGTGCCAAGACAACAGGATGGTGATTGACCTCCACTGCAACTGATCCATAAAGGTTTCATTTGAGGTTGTTCTTTCAATTATTAAGAAGCAAAGTCATTTTCTTGTGACCCTTTGGCCTGTCTATGTCCTCTTGCTGGACATACACACATTTACTATCAAGAAGGTTGTGCAACAAGGTCAAGATTTGTAAGATGAACAAATGGTGTCAAGAAAAAGCCAAAAAAATGGATCTTTCACAACAAGAAAGAATATGTTTGCATAAATAAACCATCTACAATGATTAGAAGATCATGTACATATAAAATGGAATAGGATGACACACGGGAGAAACCAAGAATTTGCTTGACATTGCTGCACATCTGATAGGGGATAATCAACATTATGCTAAGGCTAGTAACTCAGCTAATAACATTAGTATACTTGGTGGCAAAGTCCTGGCCAAATGGGGACAAAAATATGTGCCAGAAGAAGATGTCTTCTCTGGTGTCAATGATAGATTCAAATGAGAAGTCTTAACTTGATAAGAGTTAAGAGTAATCTAATAAGGAGTCTGGATAGCATGGTTGGATCTTGCCTAGAAGTGGCTTGCTGGTTACTAGCATTAGATTGCATAGAACTAGCTAGGGAATACAAATCAAGTGACAACTATTTATGAGTATCTAAATGGTGCACAGATCAAGATCAAGAAAGCAAAGTAACTAGAATGTTTTAGAGAATATTATGAAAAGGAAATGTACAGCTCCAGTGCTATAAGACAAAAGTACAGCCATTGATGAAGAAGGAAATTTAGAAAAAGGAAAGAAGCTACCAGAGCCTCCTCTACAGCTGTAACAATCAATATATCCATCAAGTGAGTGCTTCTTTTGCTTTCAAGTCCCAATGGATACAATGTGGCCAAAAGCACTGGAAGTGGCTGCAGTGGTTGCATTTCCATGAGAATCCATGTCCAGAACTATAGTAATAGCCTGAGTTTTGCCCAGAATAAATGATTTTGCCTCCCTTCATACATCATGTTGGAAATATGAGTATATAGTGACCCTAATACAGTAATTATAGTACAGTGACCACAAGCATGCCTGACATAAGGCAATGATGAGCTAAATAGAGTAGTCAATATGGGGTAGATAATCAACTACAGTAGAACTGATATATAAGATGAATAGATAAGACGTGTTGTTATGGTTGCAAGGACCCTGGGACTTTATTTCTTTTTCTGTTTATTTTTGCTTCACAGCACTGGAGCTGTGCACTTCTTCTTTAGCCATTCTCTGAAACATTCTAGTATAATTTCCTTTTTCTTTCTTGGTCTGTGCATAGAATCTAGAACTACAAATAGCTAGCTCTTTCTTGTAGAACCTTAGCTAGTTCTGTGTGATGTAAAGCTAGTAACCAGCAAGCTGCCTTAGTGCAAGAACCACCATTCCCCTTCATTGATTACTAGTTCTAGTTTTGACTCTTGTCCAGCAAGACCTCTATACATGTATCAACTTCATCAGAAGAGAACAAGTTCTACTGGTTGTACTCATTATCACTGTCTGGCCAGGATGCTGTCATCAAGTTTATCACCATTACTAGCTAAGTTACTAGCCTTAGCATAACAGTGTCATGCAAAAATGATGATGGCTGGCAGCAAGACATTCATATTTTATTCTTAGTTCTCTAGCTTTTTATACTACATAGCAAATGTCTTGTTGAAGATATCACTATTCAGTTGAATAAAGGTGTGCTTTACCTGGTTTGAACCAATGACTTCTGTCATGTATTAACCATTAAGCCACTTGAACAGGCAGTAATCCTGGTCATATAACTGATGACTCAGATTACACAATTCTGATGAAATATTGCATTATTAAGATGTTGTATCACACCATGATTGAGTCATGGATAACCAGGAATACTATCCAATAGAATATGACCCAATTATTATGACTATTATATTCACAAATAGGATTAGATCCATATATCATGGTGAAACTGTTCTATATTGTTATTATTCTATAATGACTCTGAAGCTTATCTGACCTATCACATAATGAGTTCTTATCTGTTGATATAGTTCAAACTCCACTTTAACCTTATTATCATAGAATATAAGTACTAGGCATGTATCCTGTCTTTCCTCTAATGAAGTTCTTTTGTCTTCTCCACTATTTGTTGAGCCCTAGCTCCAGAAAGTATCTATGAAACCTATCAACTTGATTATCAGCTCTATTCTCACAATGAGTATCTCCCACCTGTACTCAAACTCTGCTTCCATTGGAGTGTCCTTTTGCTTTGCTGCTCCATGTCTTCAAACTATGTTCCACTTTGGTATGTCTTAGATTATTGCTAATGTGCTCTTGTTTGAGCTGCTCAGCTTGCTTATATAATATATTCACATGACTATTATCTCAACACTCCCCTTCAAGCTGAGAGGAGGCCAAGATCAGAGACATTACTGAGATGTTTTGGCTATGGTAGGAGCTTGGTCATTATATCTGTAACCATTTTACTTGTGGGACAAAATTTAATATCTATTATTTTCTATTCAAATTTATCCTATATGGAGTGATGACAAATGTCAAAATATTTAGAGTGTTGGTGAAACTGATGCTCTTTTCCTATGGCTATCACTAAGAGATTATCATCATATATAGTAGTTGGCTACTGTTGTGGAAAACTGAGTTCCCAAAATAAGTTTATCAGCCACATGGCTTCTTTCACCTCATGAGTCATAGCTGAATATTCAGCTTCTGTTATGCTAAGCCTAGAAACTCAGCAAACTCTGAAGAATAGGCAGTGGGCTTGTTCCAGTTGAAGATCATACTGGACATTGGCTACAATCAAGGCTATGATACTAGCAATGAGAATGATCTTGAGGACTGCATAACCTCTAAGACCCTAGTGATCCCATCACAAGTGGGATTGACAGCTTATAGAGCAGAGGAATAGGAATCTCACATTAAGGTGGCTTGCCGGTTACTAGGCTTAGATTGTGTAGAACTAGCTATGGATCCAAGCTATAGTACTGGCTATTTATAGGTTCCTGGCCTGCACACAGACCAGAGAGGAAAAGGAAATACTCTAGAATGTTCTGGAGAATATCAAGAAATGGTAAGCACTGCCCCAGTGCAGTAAGGCAAAATGAAAATATATGATATGATAACCAAGTAAGTGTCCCCTTCAACCATAACATTACCCTCCTCTTAAGCATTCGAGTTTCTACTCAAATTAACCTTCATTGTCAGGGGATAAGGTGGAAAACAGACAAGCATGATAGGAGTGTCCATAGATTTTGCAAATCTTACTTGGTAAGCCCCTACATCATCAAGGGATATGTCCAGGAGCCCAGACAAAGCATTTGAGACACCAATAGCAGATATACTCTCTCAACCAATGTCCAACTTGTAAGCATCAGAAGCAGGCTCCAGGTTTAATGGGAGTGGTAGGGAGTGAAGTGTCCACATCAATGGGATTGGCTTCACTTCTGGGGAGGATGATGCATCTCCATTCCTATCAGCAAAATGATTGATGTTTCATGGGTGACTGTTTGCATTCGACAGTCTGGGAGTAGGAAGATGAGGAGAAGGAACTGGTTGTCCAAAGGAGGAGGAAGAAGATGAGTTCAACTGAGGTTCTCTTGTGGATCTGAGGGTGGGATAGAGATTGGTGTGTCAAGGAGTGGTGTAACAAAGGGTATAAGGAGGGAAAGATACTGGAGTTGGGGCTTTTGGGTGATAAGTCCTTGAAGGGGAATAGCTGGGATTAATAAGAGTGGGAGAGGGAGAATGAGAGGGTGGTGCAATGAAGACAGCAGAGGCCAGCCTGGGATAAGAATGAGCTGTGGGTGGTTGATTATCATCATTGTAGGTGGTTCATTCATCTCTAAATAGGAAGCACATAATAGGGAAAAGGATGAGTTGGAGTACTTGATTGGGGATGCAAATAACAAAGAGCCAAAGTCCTTCAAAAAACATAATGTCTAAAATATGCATATGTGTTTGAAATAAAGAGGTGTCAATGGCTTGATAAGCAAAGGCGGGTGCATTAGGATGGAAATGTTTGTAAAGAAGATTGGTGGAGAGTACTTGTAGGTATAGTTGGAGAGGAGCTTGGAAGGTTATTGCTCAATCCCACATAGGGTCTTGTTTGATATAAAAGACAACTTGAGGGTCAGAAAGGATGATAGAGAAAAGAATGTGGCAATGATGGTCAGGGAGTCATTTGGAATAAACAGGGATAATGGGTGGCAAGACAAGGTTAGAGGTCATGGTGGTTGTTGTGCAAGTGGTGATGGTCGGAGTTTTAAAGATGCATTCAGTTTTTATACTTAGAGAGGAGCTCAGAGGCATCCCCTAAGTTGGACTCAGGTCCCCAGGTATTTTTGGTGGAGGAATATCCCTTCTGTTCTACTAAATATTGTTTTCAGCCTTGTGTCCCTCAGTGATTAAAAATATCTTCAACCTCCCACTCTTCTTCTCCTTCTATTTCTTTAGATGGAGGTGTTAAGAAATTTGAGCCATGTTTCAGAGTTTTCTTGTAAGAGGTTAAAAGAGATGCATGAAAAACGTTGTGAATTTTCCATGATGGTGAAAGTCAGAGTTTATAAGTGATAGGAGAGATAACTCAGGAGATTTTGAAGGGTCTATCCCTTTTTGGTAATGGTTTTCAAGAAGTGTGGTGGATTTTGAGATTCTTAGCTTCTAACCACACTTTTTCTCTGACTTTCCAGGGTTTGAATTTCAAAAAGGTTTGTTCCTTCATTATGCATGCAGTATTTTCATGAGCCACTAGTACTTCTTTTCTGGCTTCTTCCAGTAAGAAAAGATGTTTTTCCAATGCTGGTAAGAAAGTTTTCCCAAGAGGGGGGTATGCTCTTGGTTCATATCAAAGCATGAGGGAAAATGGAGTTTTTTGGGTAGAAGTGTGGACATTTAAGTTGTAGAAAACTCAGCCATAGGGAAAAGATCTATCCACTTGTTGGATTGTCCCTCAGAGAAAATTTGCAGGTAAGTTTCAAGTGATTGATTTGCCCTTTCAGTTTTTCTGTCAGTCTGAGGGTGGTAAGCAGTGGAAAGTTTTAAATTGTATTATAGGAGTCTCAATAATTCCTAAGCAAAGGCAGAAGCAAATTGTGGGCTGTGGTTGAAAATACAGAAGGAATGAAGGCCAAAGTATGGGAATACTTTCTCAGAGAAAAGTTGGGCTGTTCCTTTAGTATCAATGGGCTTGGAGCATGGGGTAAAAATCACCCCCTTCATAAGCCCATGGTTGACCATGACCATGATGGCATCAAATCTGCAAGAAGGAGGAAGATCTGTGATGAGATTGATGGAGATCTGCTTGAAGGGTCATAGAGATGAGAAAGGAATGGAAGAAAAGGGGAGAACTGTAGGATGGGTGTTGACCTTGTTTTGTTGACAAATAGTACAATCAGAGATGAATCTGTGAATAAAGGTGGATAAACTGGGCCACCGGTAATCTCATGTGATAAGGGCAGTGGTGCAAAAAATCCCTCTGTGACTACCAGCAAAGGATGAGTAAACAGAGGAAATGAGGTTGTAGTGGAGAGATTTGGAGATATATAGACAGCTTTTAAAATAAAGTTTGCCATCATCAAAAGACCAATCAGTGAGGGAGGAACAGGAAAGAAAGAAGATCCAGAGGCAATTTTGGAGATAGTGTCAATAACAAGGGGATCAGAGGAGGAATATTGGGCAATTTTATTGATAAGAGCAAAACCAATTGCTTGGATAAAGACAGAGTCAGGCAGCAGAGTGACTGCTTGATTATCATCAGCAGTATTGATATCATCATTTCGAGAGAGAGCATTGGTGGGTCCCATATGGGTTTCAGGGAGATGAGTAAAGGTGAGGTAGAAGTCTTGGAGGAAAAGTAACCATCATGCTTGTCAGCAAGAAAATTTCCTTGGCTTGTAAAAGCAAGAGAGATTTTTGTGATCAGTGAGGATGGTTACAAGATGTGCAGTTTCTTGAAGGTAATGAACCATTCATAAAGGGCATGGATCACCATGAGGAGTTCTTGGTTGTAGATGTCATAATTTTGTTCAGCAGGATATAGGGTTTTTGAAAGATATGCACAGTGATGAAGGTCACCATTGGTATCCTTTTGCATAAGGACTCCTCCTGTGGCAATGAGAGAGGCATTGGTCATATCAAAAAATGGGGTAAGAACATCTGGAAGCCATAGGACAGGAGAGGACAAGAAGAGTTGCTGAAGAGTTTGGAAGGTCGTTCATTTCAATGCCATGCCACCTGTTTCTTTGTCAGATTGATGAGTAGTTGAGCAATAGTTGAGAAGTTTGCAATGAACTTTCTATGAAAGTTACAGAATCCCAAAAAGGGATGAACTGCTTTTATGGACTGTGGGGGTTTCCAACCTTCAATTGCTTTCAACTTTGTGGGGTTCATAGCAGCCTTATGATTTCCAATAATCATTCCAAGGTATTTGACCTTAGGGACAGCAAAAGAACATTTGGAAATCTTAAGGGATAGATGAAGTATGCTTGCAATGTTCTTCAATGTTTGAGGAATGGATCAGGATATCATCCATATAGATTATGATCATTTCCATTATCCATCTGATGGCATCTTCAGACTCTCCAGAAAAGTCATTGGGGAGTCTGGCCTTAAGTTTGGTAGCTTTTGCCATCTTTTCTCTCTTTTGCCTGAGTTTCTCATTGAATTCTCAGCGTCTTTGGGTGATTGCTTCTTCTTCTTCTCTGGTTAGGGGTTTGTCCATATCAAATTCTTCATCAGCACTTTCTTTGTTATGCTGAGGCTAGTAACTTAGCTAGTAATGATAGAAGACTTGATGGTGATGTCCCAGACAAATGGTGGTGATGATGAGCACTAAGATGAATTGTCCTTGATTGATGAAGTCAATACATATAAGAAGGTCTTGTTGAATAAGAGTCAAGACTGGGACTAATAGCCAATGGAGATGAATGATAGATCTTGCCCTGGGGCAGCTTGCTTGTTACTATCTTTGTATTGCATAGAACTAGCCACTGAATACTGAGTAGGTACCAACTATTTATAGGCTTCCAGCCCATGCACAGACCAAGATGAGAAAGGAATATTGCTAGAATGTTCCAGAGGATATCTAAGAAAGGATATGTGCAGCTCCAGTGCTACAAGGCAAAAGAATGACACAGGAGTATAAGAAAAAGGAAATGGGGTCCCAGGGAACCTTTGCAACCATAACATTACCCTCTTGTTAAGAATTCAAGTTACTATTCAAACCAGAAAAGTACATCAGAGGATTGGTAGAAAATGGACATGTTCTATAGAAATGTCCTACATTCCAGCACAACTCACATGGGAGCCTCCTGCATTGATGAGGGATATGTTTTGGAATTCAAAGGAAACATCTTGAATAGTGGCAATGGATACATTCTGCAAACCAATGTCTGTGCTTGTGGCACTTGAAGCATTGTCCAGGTCATACTAGGCAAGTAGGAGGGTTGTTGACATCAATTGGGTTGGCTTTGCTGCTATGATTGTAAGGACCCTGGAACATTGTTTCCTTTCCTTTTTATTCCTTTCCTATTATCCTTTTGCTTCACAGCACTAAATCTATGCATATCCTTCTATAGTTATCCTCTGGAACATTCTAGTAGTCTTCCTTTCCAGTCCTGGTCTTTGTGTAGTCCAGAGACCTATAAATAGTTGGTACCTACTTAGTATTCTGTAGCTAGTTCTATGCAATACAAAGCTAGTAACCAGCAAGCTGCCTCAGACAAGACCTCCTTATTTGAGTCAACTTTGCCCACAGAGGACAAGCCTTTTGCTGTTATCATTGTCACTGTCTGGCCAGGACTCCAACATTGACTTCATTATCATTACTAAGCTGAGCTACTAGCCTCAGCATAACAAAAGAACTAGCTCCCACTTTTGTCCCCTTATCAAAGTGGACAAACCCCCATCTCTCACCATAGTACCCCCACAAGGACCACCATATCCTTCTCCTTTCCACAAAAAGAAGAAGGTCCACAAGTCCTCCCCATACTCCCTCCATAGTTCCAGTTCTAGAAGAATGGAGCACCTAGAACAGCCCAAGGCTCCCATAGAGGTTGAAGAAGAGATTCAACATGAAACTGAAGTAGAAGGAGACTGGAAAGAAGACATACTTGGGCCTATTCTCCTAGAAGAAGAAAGAAATGAATCAGAAGAGCAGAGTTTTGGGTAGCCAAAGAAGAGAGAAATAAAAAGATGGCAAAGACCTTAGAGCTTAAGGCTAGACTCCCTAATGATTTTTCTGGTGGCTCTGTGCTATGCTGAGGCTAGTAGCTCAGCTAATAACATTGGTATACTTGGTGGTGAAATCCTGGCCAAATGGTGACAAAAATATGTGCCAGGAGAAGATGTCTACTCTGGTGTCAATGGTAGATTCAAATGGGAAGTCTTAACTTGATAAAAGTTAAGAACAATTTAACAAGGAGTCTGGATAGTATGGTCAGATCTTGTGTAGAGGTGGCTTGCTGTTGATACAGACTGGACTGTTACAGCAAGAGGAAAGCCTGCTTGACTTACAAAGGTTATTGTCTGGGGGGTTGCTATAGATGATAGCGGTAGAGGTTAAAGGCTCTCTTGGAACTCAGCTGTGGAGTTTGAATATTTAACTACTGTCAAGTCCAGGTCCTCCAGGCTCTAGTCTGATGGAGGTCTGAAGCTAAGAAGGGGTGGAGGAGTAAGTACAAGGGTATAGGAGATGGAGTGGACATAGGGGGTGAGTCTTTGACACAGGACTTATGTGTTGTGCCCTTGCTGAGTATGGGACTTGTATTTTGGAGGGACAGAGGTTGGGTTAGGGGATGATAAGACAGAGGTCAAAGAGACAAGGGGACAAGAGAAGGGAGGTGACTTAGTACATAGGGTTTATATATGGAAGTCCAAGTGGAGTTCCTAATAGTTTGTTCAGGGATATGTAAGGAGGTGGTGAGGGAAGCATATGGTATGAAATGGAGAGCATAGGAAGGAACAACATAGGTGAAGGAATGATAGGGTCAGAACAACAAGACTAAAAGCCCTGAAGACAAGAATGTAGACTAAGACATATAAGGGAATACACAAAAGGAGAAGGTCTGAGGGAACAGGAAAGGTCCAAAGGTGATGCTCCAGGGCCATATGCATGGAGTCTGAGGAACCCCATGTGAGGGTGATGCAAGTCTGATAGAGGCCCCATACTTGAAGTTAAGTGGTGGTGCAGGGCCAGTATGGAGCAAGCCAGAGGTGACATTGGGGAATGTAACAGGAGTAGGGAGGAATATGACAACTACATACAAATATGGTAATTACTGATTATAGTAATGATTATGTAGTCCATTGAAGTGCCAGTAATAGTGCACATTCAACACTCCCCCTTGCTCAGTGCATCATTTGAGCATGTAAGCAAATGTGTGCTAGTTATGCATCTTTATAGAAGACTAGCCCAAGTTGGGAACAAAGTTCAGTGAACTTGACATGCCCTAGGTTCTTTGTGAACGTATCTGTAGGGTTATATTGGCCTTCAATGAAGAACAGCTCAATATGCTTCTTTTCAATGTGCTCTTGAATGCCATGCCACTTGATCTCAATATGTTTGGAACTTCATTCAGTGACAGGGGTGGAGGCCTTGAAGATGGAACCCTGGTTATCACCACAAAGTGGAATAGGGGCTAATTTATAGCCAAGTTCTTCGAGTAGTTGTTGCAACCATGCAATCTGGTTTGAGCAGTCTGAAAGGGATACATATTCAGCTTCAGTGGATGAGTATGCTACACTGTCTTGCAGGTGCGATTTCCAGCTGAAGATTCCATTTGCCAGCTTAATAAACCAACCAATTTGGGATTGGCATGTATTAGGATCTAAACCCCAGTCTGAGTCTGAGAAAGCAATTAGGCCTGCCTGACTTGAACCATCATATACAAGGGAGTAATGGTGGGTCCCAAGTAGATATCAGCATATGTACAATGCCTTATCAAGGTGTTCTTGACAGGGTTTGGCTAAGTGCTTAGACAAGGTGATCACAGCATAGGCTATATCAGGGTGAGTACCTAGTGTGATGTAAAGAAGGGATCTGATCACTTGTTGGAAGTGACTCTGAATTCCTGGGTCAACAACTTATATGAAAGGGTAGTAACCCTAAGGTAAAGAAGTGGGTGCTATCTTGGCATTCTGTAGTCTGAATCTCTCAATGATTTTCTCAAGATAGGCACACTGATCCACTAGAATCTTGCTGCTTTCTCTGCAAATTCTCATATGGAGAAATTCTTCAGCAGGGCCTAAATCTCTGTATTCTCACTTGTTCATAAATGCTTTTTTAACCTCATCAACAATTGCTTTTGTTGGGCCACAGAATAGGGCATTGTCAATGTTGATGACAACAACAACGATGGAGGTTCCTTTTTGCAGTAGCAGAATAAGCCAGCATCTGATTTCAATCGTTCAAAGCCAGGTTCTTTCATGGACTCATTTAGAGTCTCCCACCAGGCTAGTCTGGCTTGTTTAAGGCCATAATGGGCACCAATGAGGTGAAGCACTTTGTGCTCTTGGCCCTTAATGACAAAGCCTTCAGGTTGTTTCATGAAGATCTCTTCTTTAAGTCTACTGTAAGGGTAGGTACTTTGAACATCAAGTGATTCAGTGTACCAGTTTTCTAAGGCTGAGAGTGCTAGCATTAAGTGCATAGTCTCAAATCTCACTACTGATGAAAATATTTGGTTAAAATCAATTCCCTCGACCTGGGAGAAGCCCTTAGAAACAAGGCATGCTCTTTTGTGACCAGTGTTGGGTTTGACATCAAATACCCAATGGTTTCCAATGATTTTATGGCTTTTAGGCAGGTCAACTAGTTCATAGACTTTTTGCTTCCAGAGCATGTCAAGCTCTTCACAACAGGCTTTAATCCATTCCTTCTGTTCTACAGATGGTAGATTTAAGATGTCCCTATATGTCCATTCGCGATGTGGTTTGTTTTCCACTGAGATTGCCTTTGACATCAAGAAGGTGGCTAATCCAACTCCCCCTTCACAGCATAGCCAGTCAACATTCTTTTCACTAGGGGAGGGAGATGGAGATTATGAAGCTTGAATGGGTGTGCTGGGAAGATTGCCTGGCATTGAGGAACCAGGTTCAACAGCTATGATGTCATGCCAGCATGATGCATGCTCAATGTCTCTTTCTTGCTCAACTGGATGTCAGTCATCATCATACACATTGCCAGGCCAGATAGGCACTTGGCATTCTCAAGTGGAATGTCTGGAAGCAGGAAGGACAGCAGGAGGACCAGCAGGCCTTTGTTTCCTCAGTCAAGGGGGGGGCAGCTGTGCTAGTTCTACTGAGCAAGGTGATGGGGTGCAAGGAGGGACTAGAGGAGTGGGGCTTTGGGCAGACAGTCAATGAGGGTGGTCATCAAAGTCATCCAAGATCTGCAGTGGCATTTGAAGCTCCTCATGATCATCAGATTCAGGCACTAGTTGTGCTTTAGGGTGTGAGTGCATTTTATCACACTTAGAGAAGTGCTTTTCATTAAAGATGGCATAAGCAGAGTGGAATAATGCATCAGTGGTATGCATAAACAAGAAGTTTGCATTGTTGGTTGGTTCAACACCTAGATATACCATGAGTTCAGACTTAGAGGCTGTTTTGTTAGCCCACACATCCTCAGGGAGGTGCACATAAGTGGCACATCCAAACACATGAAGATGGGCTATGTCTAGTTGCTGGCCATGCAATAGCTCACATGGTGTTTGCCAGTTTAGGCAATGTAGGGAGGTCCTGTTATATAGATATGAGTCCATTGTAAACATCTTCCTCTGCCAAGGTGAGGGTGGTGATGAGGGGTACTAGGATATGTTGGACAGAAGATCAGGGAAGTCAGTTTATGAACCCCAGAACCCCTCGTAATGGAAGAGGTCAAGGATGTGATGGCAGATGAGGTTCTGGGAGTCAGTGAGGGTCTGCTGGGTGACATGGGAGGCCCCAGAGTGGAGCCATTTGTATAGGAGGTGGTGGACAAGCATCTGTTGGTACAGGCATATCAATGCTTGGAGGGTGATGGCTTGATCCCAGAGACCATCTTTTTCTAGAAGGAACATGACATGGGAGTTGGCAAGGATGGTGGTGTAAAGGAGGCAGCGGTGGTGGTCAGGGAATCGGTGGGCATAGACATTGATGAAAGCGGAAGGGGAGGTGACATTGGACAACATGACAGTTCAGGTTAAGAGAGGTTGAGTCAGAGTTTAAAGGTTTCATCATCTTTTATAGTCATTTAGGGCTTTTGTGGCATTTCCAAGGTTGGATTCGGGTTCCCACATGTTTTCGGTCGATGAGTATCCCTTCCATTTTACAAGGAATTTCCTTTGTCCATGTGTCCCTCAGTGATTAAGGATGTCTTCTATCTCCCATTCTTCTTCCCCCTCTATCTCCTCAGGAGGGGGTTTCAGGAAGTTGGGGCCATGCTTGGTTGTTTCCTGATAAGGGGACAGAAGGGAAACGTGGAATACATTATGGATCCTCCAGGTTGGTAGTAGCTTTAGTTCATATGCAATAGGGGATATCACTTTGGTAATTTCGAAGGGTCCTTCCCTCCTGGGTAGGAGCTTCCTCAAAGTGTGGCAGAAATGGAGGTTCTTGGTTTCTAACCACACTTTATCTCCGAGTTTCCAGGGTTTGAATTCAGAGTGGATTCTCTCTTTCATGATTCAGGCTGCATTCTTGTGAGCAGCCTGGGCTTCTAGTCTGGCTTCTTCCAGTAGGGAAAGGTGTTTTTCCAGCATGGGAATAAATGTTCTTCCTAGCGGTGGGTAGGCCCTTGGTTCATAGCCCAGCATTAGGGAGAAGGGGGTCTTCCAGGTGGAAGCATGGACATTGAAGTTGTGAGAGAATTCTGCCATAGGTAAAAGATCTACCCATTTGTCAAGTCGTCCCTCGGAGAATATGTGGAGGAAGGTTTCCAAAGACTGGTTAGCTCTTTCCATTTCTCCATCAGTTTGGGGGTGGTAAGCAGTAGAAAGTCATAGGTCGTATTTTAGCAACCTAGATAATTCCCTAGCAAAGGCAGAGGCAAACTGGGGTCCACAATTGGATATTATGGAGGAGTGGAGGCCGAATCTGGGAAATACTTTCTCCAAAAATACTTGGGCAATCCCTTCTGCATCAATGTTTTTAGAGCAAGGGGAGAGGATTACCCCCTTTGTAAGGCTGTGGTCAACCATGACCATGATGGAATCGAAGCCTTAGGTAGGGGGGAGGTCAGTGATAAGGTTGACAGAGATTTGCTCAAAAGGGTGAGTGGTGGATGAAGGGATAGGAGAGAGAGGGGGGATGGTGGGGTGGGTGTTCACCTTGTTCTGTTGGCAAGTCGTGCAGCCTGCAACAAAGTGATGAACAAAAGAGGAAAGTTCTGGCCACCAGAAGTCCTGAGAAATGAGAGTGGAGGTGTGAAATATTCTGCCATGACCACCTGTGAAGGAGGAATGGATGGAGGAGACAAGTTCATGATGGAGGGGTTTGGGGACATAGAGGGGGTGTTGATAGTAAAGTTTGCTGTTGCTGAAAGACCAGTCGTGGATGGTTGATTGAGGGAGGAGTTATTGGAGTGGAACGAAGCTTGGAGACGTAGAGCAGCAAAGCAGAAAGACACTCCAATGGAAGCAGAGGTTGAGTACAGGTGGGAGATACTCACTTTGAGAGAATAGAGTTGACAATCAAGTTGATATGTTTAACAGATACTTTCTGGAGCTAGGGCTCAACAGATAGTGGAAGAGATGAAAGAACTTCATTAGAGGAAAGACAGGATACAGGTCCAGTACTTACAGTGACCTCCAAAACCCTTTCAATAACTAACCCTGATGCAGTGCACAAAGCACACTGCAATCACCTGGAATAATCACACCAAGCTTTGCTGGAGAGAAAGATAGTACATACTCTTGGCTACAAAATCACCCCTATGTCATGTGATTTGGTCCAAATGTGGTTAAGTTATAAGCAACATAAAAGGGTAACATCATTGAAAGGGTTTTGAAGCTTTTGAAAAACAAAGGGTATTTAGTACTTTAGTACTTGGTATAGCCTCCTTTTGCTTTAAGCACTGCTTGAACCCTTCTAGGCATGCTTTCAATCAACTTCTGACACTCCTCAACTGGTATCTTCTTCCACTCCACCTGAACTCTCTCCCACAACTCATGAATCCCTTTAGGAGAGTGTTCATACTCTGCAAGCCTCCTTTTGAGATGCCCCCAAAGATGTTCAATAGGGTTCAAGTCAGGGGACTGTGCAGGCCACACCATAGTCCCAAAATCCTGCTCCTCTAGCCACTCCTTCACCTTTCTGCAAGTATGCTTGGGGTCATTGTCCTGCTAAAAAATGATATCAGAAGGATTGAAACCATAATGCTCCAAAGTATTAAGGAGTTCATCCTTCAAAATTTGAAGATAAAGGTCTCCATCCATTCTACCATCAATCTTAGCAACATAGCCAACTCCCTGCCAAGTCATAGAGCCCCACATCATCAAGGAACCTCCTCCAAACTTGATGGTTTCTTGGACCAACCTGTCATTCAACCCCTCACCTTGCTTTTTCCACACCCATTTGTGTCCATCTGACCCAAGGCAATTGATTTTGGTCTCATCAGACCATACCACCCTCTTCCAATCCTCTACTGTCCAATCCTTATGAGCATAGGCAAAATCAAGACATGCTTTCTGATGCCTATCAAAGAGAAGAGGGCATTTGGACTTGACTACAGCCTTCATACCAGCTCTCTTCAAGTAATGACAAACTGTGGTGGCAGAGAGTGGTTCATTTATGATGTTGGTAAGTGCTTGAGTAACCTGAACAGCAGTTTCTGCCTTGCCAGAAGTGATGAGATGCTAAGCATGATGGATGTTGGTAGGGGAAAGTTTGACTAGATGACCTCCAGTAGACTTGGCAAGAGTAGAACACTTTTTAGAGCAGATCCTGGATATGGTAGACCAGCTAACACCAGTTTTCCTAGAGATTTCTTCTCCAGATTGACCATTGGTGAGCATAGGAAGGATGATTCTCTTCTGAGTAAGAGAAAGTGATTTAACCATGGTTGTGGTTGAAAGTAAAGAAGTGTGTGAACTTTTTTAAACTCAGACATAATGTTTATATGTTTATCTGTGTTTGTACCACCAAATATTTGTAATTATCATTTATTTAGTAGTACTACAGTAATTCAAAAGCTCCAAAACTCTTTCAATGGTGTTACCATTTTATATTGCTTATAACTCAACCACATTTGGACCAAATCATGTGACATAGAGGGCAATTTTGTAGCCAAGAGTATGTACTATCCTTCTCTCCAGCAAAGCTTGGTGTGATTATTCCAGGTGATTGCAGTGTGCTTTGCACACTGCATCAGGGTTAGTTATTGAAAGGGTTTTGGAGGTCACTGTAATGCCTGCAAAATACAAGTATCTGTGAGTAGGCCTTGTTATCTCTAGTAGAGGAAAGGAGGGACATGAAAGGACATATGAAGATTGAATGTGAGGATGCAGGTGAACAAGATAACTATTGTTGGATAGGCAATGGCAGATGAAGCAATGTGTGCATCATGTGCTTGCTTACCATTCTTCTTTTTTTTGTAGCAGGTCTTTTTCTTACCTTTTTCACTGGCAGCATTGCTATCCTGCTGCTGCTAAAAATTGGGGTCATCCCCTTTGCACTTGACAGTGCTGATTCTATGGGCCTACTGTCCATTCCATTGCTTCTCTTTATCCTTTCCTTTGTCATTCATCTGGCACTGGTTTCAAGCTAGGACTACAGCTCAAGAGATGGTGCTGATAGAGGAAGTTTCCTTGGTCTGGACAATCATCTGGCTCATGACATCATAATTCAATAGTAGCATGACTAGGACCATCATGGCCTGAATGTTGTCTGAGATCTTGTAGTCAGTCATTTGAAGGTGCCAGAATAAAGTCTTTGCCCTGGCTAGGATGGGCTTATAGTGATGATCAGCTAGAACATTGAGGTTGATAAATTCCCTGAAAAGGGAGTAGGCACTTGCAATAGTAGGAGATTCATATTCACCCTTGAGGGTGTCATTAAGTTCAAAGGCAACATCAATGATTGAAAACTTCATCCTAATGGCATTTGTCATTCCCATGAAGATGATGCTTTTGATCTGGACATTGGTTTAGTCCTAGAACATGTAGCTGTCTCTATCTTCCTTGGTAGAAGGGGTATTAGAGTTAAGCCAACCTTGGAGGCACAGAATTTGGGCACTCAAGTCTTGCCAGTTGCCTAATGGCAAGCTTCTACCTGAGGCCATTACATCAACCAGTTGGAACTATTGAAGGTTCCAGTGAAATAAAAGATATTGGGACAAGTGGAGGAGGAGATAGAAGCATTCTTGGAGGACATAGTTGATATTGTAGATCTAAAAAGCAACAAAGTCAGCCTTTGATCATACCAACATACAGTGGCTCAAAAAACTGTGAATATTTGCATGTTTTGCATTACATAAGCATACCTAAACGTGATAACTCTAACCATTACTCTAATATAGTTGGTATATGAAATGAAGTACTTACTCTTGGCTTTCTATTGGTACAAGGGTCAAAATATTTGGTTAAGATTTGATTAATTGATGACCATTTTAAAATGACAGCTCATTCAGATAGTTTTTTGACTTTAAGTTTGAATTACATACATTAGACCCTGGCATGCCATAAACTAATTACATACATTTGGTAATGCTTCTATTATGTAACCTTTATGTAATTGGTTGCAAGACAACATATAAACACCCTTCCTTTCTATTAGAATATTCATATAACCCTTCTTTGCTTGTCTGAAGAATAATATCATTTCTCTTCACTCTTTTGGTCTTTCTACTAGAAAGATTACCCCTCAAACTCTTCTAGGGAAGTCTACTATGGCCCAATTCCTTCAGAACATGCAATCAGAGCAGCCTAAACTCTTGGGTGGCCATCCTTCCAAGCCTTCTTCTATTAACAAGTGAGCTATTATTTAGCAAATCATTACTGGCAAGGCCAAGGCTGCTATCCAAGCTGCTTATTTTATCAATTCCATTCTTTATACTCCTGTTAGCTCTTAGACAGTGAGGAATACTGAAAAGCTTCATTGAAGGCTGTGATAAAGAAGAAAAAGTCCCTGCTTTCTAAGAGCCATTAGAAAAGAAGATTAGCTTTTGCTCTCAAGTACCAGCATTGAACTGTGGAGGATTGAAAGAGAGTTCTATGATAAGATGAAACAACCTCCACAGTCCAATGCTGATACTTGAGAGCAAAAGCTAGTCTTCTTTTCTAATGGCTCTTAGAAAGCAGGGACTTTTTCTTCTTTATCACAGCCTTCAAAGAAGCTTTCTTTCTCACTGTCTGAGAGCTAATAGGAATATAAATAATGAAATTGATAAAATAAGCAGCTTGAGTAGCAGTCTTTGCCTTGCTAGTAATGATTTGCTAAATAATAGCTCACTTGTCAATAGAAGAAAGCTTTGAAGGATGGCCACCCAAGAGTTTAGGCTGCTTTGATTGTATGTCCTGAATGAATTGGGCCATAGTAGACTTCTCTGGAATAGTTTGAGAGGCAATCTTCCTAATAGAAAGGCCAAAAGAGTGAAGAGAAATATTATTCTTTAGATAAGCAGAGATGGGTTTTATGAATATTTTCATAGAAAGGAAGGGTGTTTATATGTTGTTCTGTAATCAATTACATAAAGGTTATATAATAGAAGCATTACCAAATGTATGTAATTAGTTTATGGCATGCCAGGGTCTAATCCAAATTTAAAGTCAAAAAACTATCTAAATAAGCTATCATTTTAAAACAGCCATCAATTAATCAAATCTTAACCAAATCTTTTGACCCTTGTACCAATAGAAAGCCAAGAGCAAGTATTTCATTTCATATACCAACCATATTAGGGTAAGGATTAGAGTTATTGTGTTTAGGTATGCATAATGCAAACTATGCAAACATTCAGACAGTTTTTTGAGCCACCATAAGTTAGCATCCAAGATGGAAACATTTCTGCATAAATAGCTTTTTACAACATTGAGCACAAACAGAGTTCCACCATCAAGTATAGAGCCAACCCATAAAATATGTTTGACAATATCAAGCTATGAAAGACAAGCCAGGCTACAAGCCAAGGTTCTATCAAGGATAACAAACACAAGACTGTGCTCTAGCAGAGCTCATAACCTGTTGAAGCAGACTTGAACATTATGGCAAGAGGAAAGCCTGCTTGATTTACAAGGTTAGTGTTGGCAGGTTGCTCATAGATGATAGTGATAGAGGTTAAAAAATCTATTAGAACTCAGCTAAGGAGTTTGAATATTTAAGTACATTCTAATATGGTAATACTATATATGATAGTGTACTATGTATAATGTCCATTGAAGTGCTACTACAATAGTACACATTCAATAGACCAAGCATACAACTTGAACTTTTTCTCAACTTCACAAGCACCAGACCAATACTTGATAGTACATCAAAGGTGGGATCTGTCACCTTTGGCATGTTCATTGGCAATCTCACATTCAAGGCTGCAGAAACATTGGCACACAACAACATCTTGATTTCAGAGTCTCATCCAGATTTGCCATTGTTATGCTGAGGCTAGTAACTCAACTAGTAATGGATGTGATAGAAGCAATGATAGAGTCGATGCCTGCAATGAGGCCAGATGCCAATGATGATGATGACTAGGAGAAAGGTTCCTTGCTGGACGAAAGTGGTCCTGACTTGAATGTTGTGCTGGATAACAGTCACAATGACTACAAAAACTTGATAGAAGGGAATGATGGAAGGGGATCTCACTTGAAGAGTGGCTTGCTGGTTACTAGGCTTTGATTGCATAGAACTAGCTACTGAATACAGTGTAAAGGTCAACTATTTATAGGTACAAAAGATGTGCACAGACCAGGAAGAAAAAGGAAAGTATCTAGAATGTTCTGGAGAATATATGCTATGAAAGGTAATGTACAGCTCCAGTGCTGTGGACAAAAGGAAAGATGAATAAGGAAGGAAAAAGAGATAGGGGTGTCTATGATTGTAACATTACCCTGCTGTTAAGCATTTGAGCTACTGCTCAAACTAGAAAGGTCCATCAGAGGGTTATTCCCTCATGAAAAGGAACATGCCACCCAAGAATGTCCTTGATTCCAGCATAACTTACAGGGAAGTCCTTGGCACTGTTGAGGGGCATGATGTGGGGCATAGAGTAAACACTTCCAGCACTGATACTTGTGGCATTCTGTTGAAAAGACTTGAAAGGTGGTTGAGTGGACTGTTAGTCCTGGCCACCTGGGAGTAGTCTGAGGGTGATGGGGGAGCGATTATGTTCACCCCAGAGGGACTCTAATGACAAGGAATTAGTCCTAGAACAAAGGTGGGCATGAACGAGTATAGTCCAGACACAGTCTAGACAGTTGTGAACAGTAGTCCAGTCAGTGTAAGTTGTTAAAAGTCATGAAGACTGGCAGTACAGTCAAGTAAAACAGTGTGGTAGATGGTAAAAATGGTGAGGGAGCAGTATCCCAACAGTGATGGTGATGGTGGTGAGCAAACAGTAGTTAGTTGCTTGCTTGCTGTCATTTCAAATGATGAGTACAAAATTTATAGTCTGGACATACTTGGACTTCTAAGTAATATGGAGACACATGGTCTAAGTGCCTAATGACATAAAAGGAATGGGTTGAGACCAGGAATATGAAATACCAACCCTGATGGGTGGTGACAGAAGTTCCTGACTCTTGGCCTGAGTAGCCCGAATGTCTAAGGTGACATTGGAGCTACAAACCAAAAGGTCAAGTAAAAATAGGGGAAATAGTCTGACAGGTCTGTGGTAGACCAGGTAGACTGAAGAACTGGACTATCATGAAATAGAAGTAAGTAAAGCAAACAAATGATGGAAATATAGAAAACATGAGGTTATACATGTAGAGGTGTGTCAACCTCTACATCTGCAGGGGGCTTTGCTTCTGACTGTTGAATAGACTGAAAGGTGGTTGAATGGTCTGCTAGTCCTGACCACCTGGGAATAGTCTGAGGGTATTTGGGGAGTGAATAGGTTCACCCCAGAGGGACTATTGGAGTAGGGTTAGTCCTAGAATGAAGTAGGGTGCATACAAAGCAGTCTGGTTGTATTCCAGACTGTCATAGGTAGTAGTCTGGGCATTGTAGAGCATGATGAGGCATAAAGACTGGCAGTACAGTCCAGAAAATGGTGCAGTAGACAGTATAAATGGTGAGGGAGACAGTTTCCCAATAGTGACAGTAAGTGAGCAAATGGTAGCTGTCATTTCAAATGATGAATACAAGATTTTATAGTCCAGGTATGCTCAGACTTCTAAGTATCATATGGAAGAAGTACCTGATGACATAATAAAAATGACACAAGGCCTGAATGCCAAAGGTGATGTTGGAGCTAAGGTCCTAAATGTCTAAGTAATAGAAAGGACTTATGAAAAGAGTAATTGAATAATAAAAGGTAGGATAAGGGGTAGTCTGGGTCGGTATACATAGTAGTCTGACCGGTCTGTAGTAGTCCTGGTGAACAGATGCTCCAGACTATCATTAGACATAAGGGAATGAAGTTAAACAAAGGAGGAAAGGTGTAGAAAATATAGAAATGAAGGGATATACACGTAGAGGTGCACCAACCTCTACACTGTCCCCAGTCAGATCTTCATAACAGTAAGAATGCATGCATGTCGAGCATCATAATTGGCAGGGTGCTTGATTTACAGTCTTCGATCTTCTTCAACCACGTCCATCTATATCTTGCTTCACCATGTCCCAAATGAAGTTCTAATCTTGAGCCAATATGTTCTGGTCTATGGCTGATGCTATCAGAGCATCTGTTATGGCCAAGACATTACTGGATGACTGCGAAGGACTGGAGGAGGATATTAAGATGGTGGTATGGGGTTTGGGGCAGTGATGGTGAGCAATATGGATGATACAGACAGACAAGGACAGTCTGGATTCATAACCAGAAGATGAGGTAGTAAAGAAGATTAGTGAACATGAAGAAGGATTGTGTGGGCTGAACAGCATGGTTCAAGGCGGTCAAGGTATAATGCATGGAGATGATGACCAAGGCAGAAGGTCTGGCAGTGGAGTAGAAGGAGCAGTGTGTTTGAATAGTGAATTGTTGAAATGTGAGAAGGAAAATGAAAATGAAAATGAAAAGTGAAAAGAAATTAAGGATAGAACTTAGAAAAGAGGAGGTTTGGAGCATAAGACTGGCTGGACTATTACCAGTCTGATGATGCAGGGTACCACCTGACTTATTTTCTTTGGTCTGCTTTCACATCTATTCTTGCCAATAATCCTGTAGAGAAGTTTCTTTGATGCAAGGTACCACTTGACTTGGCTTCTTCGATCGTCCTTTCTTCGTCTATTCCTAGCAGACTTCCCTGGACTATGGTGGACTGTTTTGAGAGGAGGGTGGTCTATGTTGTATATCTATCAAGGGGTGCCATGTCCCATGTGTGTTTGAAGTCAGAAAATATCTATATGAGAGATTGGTTTTATGTGGAACATGTTAGATAGGAAAAGAAACAGAGAGAGATAGAGAGACAGAGAGAGATACAATAATTTGAGACTGGTGATGAGGCAAGAGAATGTCTGTAGAGTATTTTTAGCAGTTTTGTTTCATTATTTTTTGGAGAGAAATGATAGCACTGGTCAAAACCTGGGGTGAAACAGAGAGAGAGAAATTCTACATATGGGTGACAGGACTAAGGGTAGACTGGTAGGTACCTTGGCTTTGTTTTTCAGCTAAGCTCTTTTTCTATATGCATATTGTGGACTAAAACAAGACTTCCTGGGTGGAAATTGAAGTCCTTGATGCGATTCTTGAATGAAACCTCAAAATGCTTCACTGACTCAAATTGAGCCTTGCGGACTCATTCACCAATTGCATCTAAGTCATCTTGATGCTTCTGGAGTTGTCATGCTCTCCAAGTGATAAGTCTGGATGGTGAAATTGGTTCTTCACTGGGGAGTGGGACTAGATGAGTAGCTTCAGTGCATTTTTGAGTATAGTGTTCCCCAAGGACATAGTCTGGGGGAGGAGTCAGTAAGAGTAATAGACCAAAGGGGGAGTTGTTGGGAAACTGATGCAGCACATGGTCTTCCTCCTCAAGAGGTGCTGTGACTGGTTGAAGTTGGTAATCATATGAAGTAGAATCAAAAGCAAAATTATAAGACAGAGTAAGAGACAGCTTGGTGGAAGAAAGATAAATATATGAAGAAGATTGAGAAATAAATCTGTAGTCCAAGATGTGAGACCAAGGTAAAGAAGACCAGTTAGAAGACTGGTTATGGAGGGTCAAAGAGGAAAAGTCAAGGTTATTGGTATCTCTCTGACCCGATGGTGTATCATCGACATCTAAAAAGCCCATCTCAATGATGGATTGGTGGTTAGCACAGGAAAGGTTATGTTGGCACTGAGGACATCCTTCGGTCCACAGTCTAGTTGGTGGTTTATACTCTTTTTCAGAGTTCAGGTCATGAAGAGTGATGTTCTGAGACTCATCTGGGAAGTTGTCAGTAGTGGCGCTCATAGGGCAATGAAAGGTCGGCTGAGTAATAAATCAAAGTTGGCATGTGGGATGACCTGGACTTGTATGCAAACTTCGCCAGTGCCAAAGTCTAGTCAAAGGTTTTCAATGATGCCAATGGTTGATTCAGTAGTCATGTTTGCATTGGACATTGTCATGACGTGGTCAGACTGGACTGGTAATTGCAGGGTCTCCCATACCTGCTTGGGCATGGCAATGATTTCTGAACCTGATAGAGTAAACACTTCCAGCACTGATACTTGTGGCATTCTGTTGAAAAGACTTGAAAGGTGGTTGAGTGGACTGTTAGTCCTGGCCACCTGGGAGTAGTCTGAGGGTGATGGGGAGTGATTATGTTCGCCCCAGAGGGACTCTAATGGCAAGGGATTAGTCCTAGAATGAAGGTGGGCATGAACAAGTATAGTCCAGATGCAGTCCAGACGGTTGTAAATGGTAGTCCAGTTGGTGTAAATTGTTAAAAATCGTGAAGACTGGCAGTACAGTTGAGTAAAATGGTGCAGTAGACGGTAAAAACGGTGAGGGAGCAGTATCCCAATGGTAATGGTGATGGTGGTGAGCAAATGATAGAAAGCTGTCATTTCAAATGATGAGTACAAAATTTATAGTCTGGGCATACTCAGACTTCTAAGTAATATGGAGACACATGGTCTAAGTGCCTAATGACATAAAAGGGATGGGTCGAGACTGGGAATATGAAATACCAACCCTAACAGGTGGCAATGGAAAATCCCGACTTGGTCCTGAGTAGCCCAAACGTCTAAGGTGACATTGGAGCTATGAACTGAAAGGTCAAGTAAAATAGGAGAACTTACACAAATGGTAACCAAGTAAGAAAACATAGTGAAGATTAGTCTGGTCAGTGTACACACTAGTCTGACCAGTCTGTCATAGACCAGGTAGACCATCAAACCAGACTATTGTGAAACATATGTAGGTAAGTAAAGGAAACAAATGATGGAAATATAGAAAACATGAGGTTATACACATAGAGGTGTGTCAACCTCTACAGCATGGCAATATCTGTTTGTATCTTCACATCCAGGATATAACTTCTTGATGGCAGTGACAAAGTTGTCCCAGTCTGCTGGGATAATCGAAGCTTCGTCCAGAAGTGCCCACCCTTCGGACTCTTCAAGGTCCACATACCAGATGGCAGCACATATCTTCTGGGCTTCTGAAATACCAGTGGTGTTGCCAAGTTCATCGACATCTTCAAGAAATTGTGGGAGAGTGGATGGATTCTTCCCATTGAATCTTGGGGCATTCTGGGTGCCTCAGAGCAGCATAGGTGTTGTTGGGGCTGGGTTAGACATTGGAGTAGGACGAGAAGGTTGGATGATGCTTGAGGGGATAGTGATAGACAGTTGGGCAGTCTGTCAGTAGTCCAGTAAGATCAAGATAGACTGGGACAGATGGAGTAGGTAAGAGAGTGAAGAGGACAATGAGGATGATGAGGATGAGATCGGTGTGAGTGGGGATGGTGGAGTACATGGTGATGGTGGGCATTGTGAGGGGATCAAAAGTGGGGACTCATTCTCCCTCTCCTGTTAGTCCAGGGGGGCAAATGTATAAATGCTCCAGCCACTTGGTTGCTGTGACTAATGCTGTCAGTGAAAACTTCTTCAGGAAATGGAGGTTCAGTATCTGTAACCCTATTTGAATGAAAAGAGTCCAGCAGCAGTAAGTGGCAGTCCTGTTGAGGTGGTGTTGATAATCAGGGCAGAAGCATTTCCAACCAATTAGAATGAAACCCAGTTTCTGTTAACAGTCTTCAATTGCCGTCCAAGGGAAAAAGTCCACTAGAAAAGAAAATATCAATTGAAGTGTTATTGTGTTGTGTGTGCTCAGTCAGTAAATTTTCAAGCTCTAAGCGATGGGGTGTCAACCAAAGGCTTCATCTGGAACCCTTGTTGGAGTCCCTCACAGTGGGCTTCAGATGAAAAGACTTGAAAGGTGGTTGAGTGGACTGTTAGTCCTGGCCACCTGGGAGTAGTCTGAGGGTGATGGGAGAGCGATTATGTTTGCCCCAGAGGGACTCTAATGACAAGGAATTAGTCCTAGAACAAAGGTGGGCATGAACGAGTATAGTCCAGATGCAGTCTGGATGGTTGTGAATGGTAGTCCGGTTGGTGTAAGTTGTTAAAAGTCATGAAGACTGGCAGTACAGTCAAGTAAAATGGTGCAGTAGATGGTAAAAATGGTGAGGGAGTGGTATTCCAATGGTGATGGTGACAGTGGTGAGCAAACAGTAGCTAGTTGCTTGCTTGCTGTCATTTCAAATGACGAGTACAAAATTTATAGTCCAGGCATACTTGGACTTCTAAGTAATATGGAGATGCATGGTCTAAGTGCCTAATGACATAAAAGGAATGGGTCAAGACCAGGAATATGAAATACCAACCCTGATGGGTGGCAACAGAAGTTCCTGACTCTTGGCCCAAGTAGCCCAAATGTCTAAGGTGATGTTGGAGCTACAAACCGAAAGGTCAAGTAAAAATAGGGGAAATGGTCCGACTGGTCTGTGGTAGACCAGGTAGACCAAAGAACCAGACTATCGTGAAATAGAAGTAAGTAAAGCAAACAAATGATGGAAATATAGAAAACATGAGGTTATACATGTAGAGGTGTGTCAACCTCTACACCATGAACCAATGCCCCCATTCCTGACACTTGAAGCATTGGCCAGAGCAAATGGGGTGAGTGGGGAGGTTGTCCACATTGATGGGGTTTGCTTTGCTTCCAAATGAATCACCCTCTCCATCATGATACTCACTGGTGTTGAGGACATTATGCAAATCCTTGGGGAGGGGAGTGGCCAGGTGTGGTGGAGGTATCAGGATAGGACTCCCATACAATGACAAATACAATGATGAGGAGGAAAATTGTAGTCCTGCTGTAGGGTAGGGACTGGGTTGAGTGGGTCAGACTTGTTGGAGGGTTCAGGAGGGTCCTGCTGCAGGTGGCAAGGGAGTGTGAGGGTGGTAGACCAGAGAGGAGTTATGGGGGGCAGGGTACAGTGGAGGGACAGAGGGTCCCACAGGAATGAGGCAAGGGCAGATATGGGTGGTATTGATGGGGATGAGTCTGTCATAGATGTCTTCCTCTTGGAAAGTTAAGGATGAGACAATGGGGAGAATGATACTGTATGTTGAATCGTAGATTGGAGTATCCTGTTGACAAATCCCCAGAAACCCTCATAATGGAGAAGGTCAGACACATGGTTTCTAATGAGCATCTGGGAGTCAGTAAGGGTCTGGTGGACATGGTGGGGGGCATTGGGGTGGAGCCTTTCATAAAGGAGGTTGTGGGTAAGGGATTGGTGAAAAAGGCATACAAGTGTCTGGAGGGTGATGGTGTGGTCCCACAAGGGGTCCTTTTCAACCATGAACATGGCCTGGGGGTTGGTGAGGATAGTGTTATGCTGAGGCTAGTAACTCAGCTAGTAACTGATGAAATATATGCAGTGGTATATGCTGATACGTCGTTGAGGTAATCCCAAGATGATTACTATGAGAACGGTCGTCTCCCAGTAGAGGGTATCAACTCGTCCGTATGGTAAGTCCTGGACAGTTGCTAAGAAGATGATCAACTGATAAGTCACTCCTCGATGAGTGAGAAAACTCCTTAGCGTAATAGCTGAGAGTACTGGAATGATGTTGATGATCTTGCTCG
>JBBPMM010000371.1:0-27248 GCA_038090335.1 Solioccasus polychromus
TATGAGACTCAGACACACGACGTAGTGCGACTATATTACCTGTACGAGTATGAGACTACAGTACAGGTCAGTTACGAGTAGGTAAGTAAGTGAAGAGTAGTATCATACCTCAGACACACAACGTAGTGTGACTGAGGAAAAAAGGGAATGAGCCGTATGGTACGATGTCAACCAGATTAGTAAGCTACGTTTGCTATATACGTCTAAATAATCTGACATCGTGGTCGACGACCGACTTGTTGGGAATGCCGACTGCCGTCAACCCCTTGCTGAAACTGGATCATCTCCGCGCATCGGTGCTGAATCAGCGGCTGCCACAACTTACAGTTGAGTCAGTTCTTCAAGTTGTAGCAGACCTTCCTGCAGAGTTTCGCAGGCAGACCACAATTGTGAGCAGACGCGGTAAGTGATTAATACGTGAAGTATTCACGTGATTGAGGTGATCACTGGATGACTCCTATGGTTGAGGTACTGGCTCTGTTATTATCGCAGCCATTGGATCTTTTGGAGAGCACTGTTTGGACAAGGTTGAGCATGGAGATAAAGTTACCTGGCCTAGAGAGCCATAACCGCGAGGCGTGCTGCAGTCAAGATTCTGCCTCCGGCCGATTCGTGGTTCGTTTGCCCGCACGTTACGACCTCCGAGGGTAAATTGTCGACCTCGAGGAGGCCGTCGCCATCCATTACGACATCCTCGCACCCTACCCACAGCTCCAGTCCATGCCTATGAACAACCTCGTCTTCTACACTCGGCTTGGTCAACTAGGAAATATGGCAAATCTGGAGGAGGGTATCACAATGGATCGATGCGCACCAGAACTTCCCAGGACCAGGGTCCCTCAGTATCTTTTGGAAGTTTAACGGGCTGTCTTCCCAACTGCTTCGAGAACTTGGGCAATCTCGGGGAAGCCATCACTCTGCAAAGATACCCCCCAGTTAACCATTCCGACCATTCCATGTCAATGAACAACTTTGTAGGTTATTTATTCACCTTGTACGGAAATGTCGGTGAGATAAAAGTACTCGAGAAGACCATTTCAATGCATAGACAGGTGCCCGAACTTTGCCTTGCAGGTCGTGCTAATCGTTTCACTTCGAATGTGACTCGCGTCAAGCACAGTTCGCTTACCTGTCTGCGTGGCACCACGTTGGGCGACGAGGAGAGCCTACACGAGATCATCCATCTCGCTGCTGCACATATTGCCGCCCAGGGTTTCATTCGGTTGTGGATGATGTGGATGACTTAGAGGGTGATGGTCATTTGGATCATACACGCGTAACTTGTGCATTGAATAAGACCATGCGGCGCCTGACCAAGATTCTACTTGAACAACGAATCTTGTACGCACATATAGGCACATAGTATTGTACGTGAGGTTGTGTTCGCTGGTACTAAATTTGGCGGTCCGGCTTCCGGTCATGGAGTCTTCAACTTCACACATCATGATCCTGTTTAAGTCCTAGCCCTCTCATGCCACCACACACTGAAAAATTATGTTGGGCTGCAATTTACCCTTGGAAAGACGCACTTTCCCCCCTAGTAGTTGGCTGCAATTGTTACGGAAGCTTTTTATTTTCATCCAGGATTCTGACCAGGAATCTTCAAGACATTGCATTCAGGTACCGATGCTGGATCACAGGGGTGCCTAGGCTGCCCTGGATATCCCGCACACCTATTTGAGTTGCACTCTGCCCGAGTGCTTTTGTGCCGGAATTGGTTAGTAGAGTGTTTCTTCACACAACGCTCGATTCAAGTCAATTTCTACTGTTATCACTCACGTCTGAAACACAAGTGGACATAGTAAGCACCATTCATACAATATCTGATTGACTTTGCTTATGGGGCTCATAGTACTTCATCTACATATGGCTTCGACGGTTACTGATGCAAGGACTGTGTTTGCCGCCGCGTCGAACTTTTTAGACCTTGTCGGAGAATTCTGCTCCAACCAGTATAAGCAAGGAAGAGGGTCGGTTTATCTGGAGAAAGCAATCGCGGCACGACGTGCTGCGCTGAGATTCATTCCCCTAGGCGATCCCCGTCATCCCTGGCCATCGAATAACCTTGCGGTTCACCTTTGCTCTCGGTATAAACTTCTGGGAGGTATAGGTGATCTCGATGAAGCCATTGCTATTCATTATGGTCTCCTCGCACTTTACGAATCGGACCACCCTCTTCGATACACGTCGATGAACAACGTTGCTGGTTGTCTCTACACCCGATACACCCAGTTTGGGATAATGGATGACCTTCAGGAGGCTATCACGAATTATAGGTCAGCCCTAAAACTTCGTACTTCAAATAGCCCCGATTACGCCATGTCACTAAGCAACCTTGGAGGCTGTCTCCTCACTCGTTCTACGAGGCTTGGGACGACCGGCGATCTCGAGGAATCAATCACTCTCCAGAAGCATGCATTGGAACTTCGCCCAGTCAATGATCCCAATCGCTCCTTTTCACTGAACAATCTCGCAAGTTCTCTATTTTCCCTGTACAACAGAAAAGGAGAGGTGGCCATCCTCGAAGAGGTGATTGCGTTCCACAGAAGCGCACTCGAACTTCGCCCATCTGGTCATCCAGAGCGTCCTATATCCCTGCATAATCTCGCCCTCTCCCTCGTTACCCGATATAAACAACTGGGCACCATGAATGATCTTGAAGATGCCATTACGATGCATAGAGCCTCCCTCGAACTATGCCCAGAAGGTCATTCTGATCGTCCTGCCTCCCTGAATTCCCTCGCAATTTGTCTTAATACCCGGTTCAACGAACTAGGAAAGATGGATAACCTAGACGAGGCCATCGTGACCTATAGAAACGCATTGAACCTTTGTCCTCCGGGTCATCCCCTTCGGTCCTCGTTATTGACCAACCTAGGTGTAGGCCTCTCTACCCGGTTTGTTTACCTGAAAGCAATGAGCGACCTCGAGGAAGCCATTACGAGGCATAGGAGCGTATTAGAGATCCACCCTCCGGGAGATCCTAATCGTATCACTCCACTGCATAATATCGCAATCTGTCTATCCAAGCGGTATGATTGGCTGGGGGTAACAGATGATCTTGACGAGGCTATCAATAAGTTCAGGAGTTCGCTCGAACTGCTGGAACCGGGCAATCCTAGCAGATCCATGGCATTGAATAACCTTGCTATTCGTCTCTCCACTCGATTTGAACTACGTGGAATGATGAATGACCTCGAGGAGGCGATATTAATCCACACGGACGTATTAGAATCTCGTCAGTTGACTCACCCCCTTCGATCCTCATCAATGAACAACCTTGGGATTTGCCTGTCAACTCGGCACCGTCTGATAGGAAGGGAAAGCGACCTCGAGCAGGCCATCGCAATGCACAGAGGGGCGTTGGATCTTCGACCACTAGGTCATCCCGATCGCTTTACGTCAATGAACGATCTGGCGACTAACCTTATGACTCGTTATAACAAATGTGGTGCGCTCACCGATATTGAGGAGGCCACCGCGTTGTGCCGAGGTGCACTCGAACTCCAAGAGCCAAGTCATACATTACGTCCTGCTTCATTGAATAACCTCGGTCATTGTCTCGTGCAACGCTATGAACAGCTGAGAATCATGAAGGACGTCGAAGACGCTCTCAGAATGCATAGAGATGCACTCGCACTCCAACCTCCTGGACATCCCAATCGCTCTGTCTCGCTGGAACACATAGTGGTATGTCTTGGTCATCGCTATAACAGACAGGGGGACGTTGGAGATCTAGAGGAGGCTATCATGACCAGCAACGATATATTGCAGCTCCGGCCTAGGGAACATGTTCATCGTTCCTTGTCATTACACAATCACGCACTTTTACTCGTCACTCGCTTTCAAAAGTTGGGTGATATAAGTGACCTTGAGGATGCTCTCGTCATGTATCGGGATGCTCTACAGCTCCAATCTCCCGACAATCCCAGTCGCCCTACGTCATTGAACGGCTTGGCGGACTGCCTCTTCATTCGCTATAATCGACTTAAAGAGATGGATGACCTCTTAGAATCTATTGCAATTTGCAAACAGATTCTCGATTATCTACCAGTTGGCCATCCGCTCCGAGCTATGTCCCTTCGCAATCTCGCACGGTCCTTCTTCATCCAAACGAAGGAGCTGGGAGCGACGATACCTCGAGAGGAAGCTTTCAAACTCTATTCGCAGCTCTCCGAGTTGGAAGTTTCGTACACCGTTTCTTACGCAGATTTGATGGCTGCCAAAGACTGGGCAATCAGAGCAGAAGAGCACCGTCACGCATCCACGGTCTCGGCCTACCGAACCTCCCTTCAACTGTTGGTCCATCATCTTGCGACAATTCCGGCCCTGCCACAGAGTCTTACAACTCTCAAACAGCTTGCGTCCTCGTTAGCCGTTGACGCCTTTTCAGCTTGTGTTCGCCATAATCGACTGACAGAAGCAATCGAGCTTGTCGAACAAGGACGCAGCGTATTTTGGACACAATACACCCGCTTCCGCTCTCCTCTGGATGACGTTGCGTCTTCTAGCGATACTGGGAGAACCTTGGCAGAGTCATTTTTGCAACTGAGCTCTCACCTGCGCAATATTCTCGATTCTCCCCCCTTTCAATCGCCCTTCTCATCACAGCATGACCAGGCATGGCATCTCAACATTCGATTGCAAGAGGTAGCTAATGAAGTCCGTAAATTACCCGGCCACTCTGGATTTCTCTTGCCGCTTCGCTTTTCCGATCTTCGCAAAGCGGCCATCGGAGGACCCATCATAATCGTCAACGCTAGCCAGTATAGCTGCGATGCGATCATCGTTTTTTCCGAATCTAATCCGATCCATGTCCCTCTCCGAACCACCAAAGCGCGCGTCCGTGTTCTCTCGTCGAAATTGCATTCCCTCACACTCCTAGCCAAACAAACGGACATGACAAACAGCTTTGCTGCCCTCTTGCGAGAGCTATGGGAAGACGTCGTCTCACCCATCGTCACAGTCCTCCAACCATCGTTGCCGCACAGATCGCGTATTTGGTGGTGTCCGACTGCCGAGTTCTCCCTTCTGCCGCTGCATGCCGCCGGCCCGTTTCGGACGGGGCAAGTGTCCCTCCCCGCTATTTACGTCTCGTCATACACACCCACACTGACAGCACTCATTCGCGCGCGACAAAACGATCTGGAAAATTCCTCCTCCGAAAAGCCCACATTTCTTACCATAGGCGAGGGAGAGGCTCTCGGACAGGCCGTTCTCACCTCCGTCAAGGCAGAGCTAGACCACATTGCACAACACCTCTCGCCGCTGACGACGTTTACGACCCTGCAGGGCAATGATGCCAACATAGCAAACGTGATTACCGCTTTGAGCAGCACAGAGTATGCTCACCTTGCCTGTCATGGCGTGCCAGATCCAAAACGACCGTTCGAGTCCGCTTTCGCGCTCCATGACGGGCGCCTTAAGATCGAGGACATTATGCGACGCAACCTGCAGCAAGCGCGGTTCGCTTACCTGTCTGCATGCGATACCACGGTCGGAGACAAGGAAAGTCCGGACGAAGTGATCCATCTTGCGGCGGCAATGCATTTCGCTGGATTTTATTCGGTTGTTGGGACGATGTGGGCTGCCGACGATAAGACAGCGGAAGAGATCGCATCCATGTTTTACTCCTTAATGAAGAGTGGTTCGGAGGGTATTCGTCTGGACCATACGCGCGCAGCGTATGCGCCGAACAGGTCGTTGAGGAGCTTGACGAAGATACAGCTCGACCAGCGAATCTCGTACATTCATATTGGTGTATAGCTATTGTCACGGTATATTACATCATATTCGCAGGGACGGTCCTGACAGAGAAGTGGATGTATGCACGAATGTAATGAAGTCGAGCGGCAAAGCATGGGACAGTAGTCAAAAATTTGCATTCCATTCAAAGCCGGCTTTTTGCGAGCTGCGCGATCCTCTGACCTTCTCTTAACATTGGCTTGAGGCTCTCCTATATCTCGTTAGCATGTCCGCCGAATCTACAATGGCGAGAGTGCGACTTACTTCGTATCCAGGAGTAGTCTGGGTCTGATTAAGCGGCTCCAACTGTACTCTTTTCCACAGTTCCTCGTATACTCGTCCACTGGAGACACCGAGAGCACTAGAGTGCAAGATAGTAATAAGTGACTGATATCATTTTACAATTTAAAGCGTACCTATTCAACGCCCAGTCCGGGAAGGAAAATGCATCGGTGAAACCGATGGCGTTAGGAAGAACCCGAAGGCAGATGGCGTTGATAGCTGCACGTAGATCTCGTGTTGGATCTGTCTGGATCGATCCACAGTGCAACAGCCCAAACGCGAAAAGATCGACTAAGGCCGCCTCTACGGTGGTCAGCAAATACTGAGCATCACGTTGATGTGAGTTTCTAGTATTACCCCGACGAAGGGAACGGGCGTACGAGGAGATATAGGTCTCTCAGAGCACTGGCCGCGTTCCGTGTCAGTTGGCTGAGATTTGATATCATGTCGCCTACTTGGGTCGCTATGAACGCTTCGGTGATGGCCTTAGAGAGCCTGTGATTAATCCCTGCATCGGGTTGATCCTTGTTCTGCGCTGCGCTCTGGACCGCCAACGCGGCACGCCACTCCAAAAGACATATGATTGCTTCGTGGTCTTGCCACATTGTCGCGTTAATCGATGGTCGGCTAAAATGACTACTTCCCAAGAGGCGAAGATAATTCGAGTGTAACCCTAAGGGATGCTCCGGACTGGAGGTCAAAATGTCGTACGACTTTAGAGCAGCACGGACAACCTGTCCATCCAACACGAAATTGTCCCCTTCGAAGCTAACATACCATGAGATATAAGAATCAGATCTCATCGAAACCGCTTACGTCGCAGCCGGAAGATAGTCCGCATAAATATTTCCAACTCCAGCAAACGCGCTGTATCCATGCCCGCCCATGGCACGGCGAGCAGTCTCTAGGCCATTGATCGTCTCGGTAGAAACAAGGACTTTCAAGCCACAAAGCATGGCATGTATTTCCGCAAGATATCCCATGTCACCCTGTTCGATTCGCTCTTTCAGAGCAGAGAAGGATTTCGTCTAAAAGTTATTCAGGCAGATGCACTTTTCTCATCACGGAACACAAACCGTTTGACGTCCAACTCCAATAAACACATACGAGCGCGAAAGGATAGGAAGAAGGCGGTAATAAGTAGAAGGATATTTAATAACTTGGCGTTCCAATCCACGATGGTCAGGATCTCCCTGTCTGCGAACAGTGGTGTACCGGATTGCAATAGTTATGCCTTTTTTTCCTATTTAAACAGATGAAAATAATCAGAATTGAGGACACACCTCTCGCTAGCGTCCATCCAGCAGTCGTGACCATACTAAGTCCAGCCATTAGTGCCACAAACTTCGACAATATGCATAGTTACCCCGCACGAATGTACATCATCTGACGTAATATTGAGCGCGTGAACAAACTCAACACAATGGATATACCCCTCCAAAGCTGTGCTTTGGGTTCTGAGGCTTGATATATCGACCATCCTCAGTAACCATTGCGAATTTTGAGAACATGTTCCTCCGAGGTATTCTTACATGATCAAATCTAGCGAACCCGTTGTCCAATGGAGCAGATCCTAGATATGGCCAACTGTCAACTTAGGGATATGACGCAATCAAAAACCAGCACCTCCACCGGCCTTAGGGCCAATATCCCCTGCAACAATTCCAGGGCACAGAGAGTGATCGTCTAGATACTATCAGGCCACGCAAATGTGATCACAAAGTCAAACAGACCCAATGATCTCAACTGGACGAGAAAGAGGTGAGGACCCATGTCCTCACCACTAGGTAAAATTAATTTTGCTTGGATAGCTCCATGCGTGGCAGTCTTTCCTAGAGCTCCTATCCACCATTTCGTGCTTGTCAAAGTCGGCGAGTGCAGCTCAAACTCCTTGGTGTCAGGAAGGTATGTTGCGGTCGTTTCCAATCTCGCGACATTTGTGCCGTGACCAAGTTCAGTCTGGAGATAGCATCTATAGCAATTCAAAAGCAATTTAGGATAGGATGCGAGTATGGAGAGAGAAAGATTGCTACCCTTGTATTCCTTTATTAGCAACGAGTTCCCAATAGTCATCTACCAGGTCGGCGGAGCCCTGGCCTGAGAACACGGGCGCAAAGGCTAAGTACAATGTGAACAGGTGAGAGGCTTAAGAGGTTCACTGCCACAGACCAACGTTGTGCAAGTGGACTGGAAGTACTTCCGACAGAATCAACATTGCTTGGTCTACCTCTGCCGGCGTCCACCCGTGCAATCGCTGTAATTCCGTCAAGCGTTTCGTGACGGCGAGACCCCGCTTGTACGCTTCGATTCTTCCAACGAAGTACCTGGAAGTTGATATCTTGCCAGTAAGCTATCTTGCAATCGTTCTTCGGGCATAGGAACTGACTTGGAAGACTTGTCGAACACGGGCTCTTCGCGAAGAATACGTTCGATCCGCTCAAAACTCTCCCAACTGCGTCGTCCAGCTAGCACGCCAAAACACCATGTCAAGTAAAGCAAAGAACATCTAGAACAATTACCGAAAAGGTAGTCCCGAATTGTTTGCAAGTCGAACGACGCATTGTCCCGTGCACCCTTCATATCAACGGCAGTCTGGGCATTCAGATCTGGCGCCATTACCACAGGAGCAGAGGCGATACCGCAGAGAAAGTAGATATAAAGCGAGGTCAAGATGCTGAATCTTCAACCCATCGGAGTCTGCCGGTAACACCTTCGGCTCTCACGCCGGTAACGGTAGGATTCGGAACCCGACCAATGCTCAAGATGACGCCATGAAGTCAGAAGAAAGTGATTCGAAGCGGAGAAATTCACGCTCTGTTGATTGTTGACCATTGCTAGGCAGTCACGAGCCTCTGCCAGTGACACTGTTCCACAGTGCGAAGTCCCAACGTAACCACGCACGCAATTTTCCGAAAACGAAACAACCCAAGAACTTCAAGCAGAGGCGAAGAGACACCACACTAGCCCATCCCAGATTGGCAGAAAAACATCCCATCGACAAAGACTATACCAATCCGGCCCTAAATTTAGGACGCGGCATAAGCAGCGTGTGGTAAGTGAAAAGTCTCTAGTCTCAAGATGACGCGCAAGAGTGGTAAGGTATTACTCATCTGAAGCCTAGATTAATTTGTACATAAAATCATCATGATATCCGTGAGTTAATTACTTTATTTTTGCACTAGCAAGCCATGGCCCAGGAATACGACAACGTAGAGGGAATTCCGGAGAGTGGCCTGTCGATCCGCATACGGCGCTCGGAAGCCTTCGGCTGATGCAATATCATCTGGCGTACATATAAGTACTTCGTTATACCCTTCCAGCGGGCTGCATCCCGTTGGGAGAACTCCAATGATACTTGTGTCTCTCCCACCAGAAGCCCGACTTCTTCAGCCCATCGCCGTACTTATTGCCCTTGCCAGTTTGTCACAGACAGGATACGTCACAATGCGCATGACTCCAAATAAAGATGCCGAGGCAAGAATAGATATATTACTTACTACGGGATCGTGCCAGCTTGGTATTTTGTCAGTGGAAATTCTTCACGGATAAGACACTCGGCTTCCGTCGATCTAGGCTTAATCGAGCACTTGAACGGCGCCTGATATCTGCGATAACATGCATATTGTCAGCCAAGGACGTCGCGGAGGGAATGACGCGTAATCAACGAACACGACTGTTTCCCCAACCAGATTGAATTCGGGTGTGATTTCCACACCGTTCTCGACGCACTTCGAGTTATCGAAGACAGCGAGCGCCTGGGCACATATGAGCCAAAGAGTCGCGTGTCCAGGGAAATAACTCGGGTGATGGGGTATGATTACACTGGTCCGCATGGCTCGAACAAGCATATAACCTTATACGCGTGGGTTGGGAGTTTAGCTTCTAGTTCAGCTCCAGATGACTTGATTGACGCTCGCCGTCGCCCAAAGCCGAAACAGGCATTTCCGGGATGAGGTTTGGGGTTATCTCCTAGAAATCGCTCGGGTTTGAACTCCAGTGGATCGAAATAGATTCTTTCGTCACGGAGAATCTCCCTGGGACACCGTTGAGAGGGTAAGATTTGTGGTATTGTCAACTTACCATATATTGACGATAACATAAGAGCCCGCAGGGATGAGATACCCGCCGTACAAATCACCGACTCTCGTACAACTCATAGCTATAAATGGGCTCAGCCTGAATTTTTTTTAAAAAAGAAGAAAAGAAACAATTCATTGGACCTGGAGTGTGCCAACGAAGGAGCTCCGTACACACTGCCTCCACATACGGTTGAAACGGCCGGTCGGTAAATGTTGGCAAACGGCCGGTACCAACAATTGCGTCAATCTCTTCTTGCGTTTCCCTTATCACCCGTGGATATGAGTAAGCAGTTGACCGGGAACTGGAATGGTAAGCAAATTCATGATACCCTTACCTTGATACATTGTTGCCGAAGCCCATTTGACGCTGTCTTCTAGTTCTGCGGTGAGACCGGGTTTGCTCGTTATCCGAGAGGACAAGGAAGGCAATGCGGTTCCAGCTGCCTTGATAAACGGAACTTAGGTGGCCTGAGCAACATTGATAGACAACTTACCAACTGAGATTTCACATAACTGTGAGGGGTCTCCACGAGATCCTGAAGAACGATGGCGTATTTCTTTGTCTTTCTCTTGAATCTAGGACCAGGAAGCCATGATGGAACGTACTTCACTCGGCCAATTTTAGTACACATGGTCAAACCGGGACAAACCAGAACTTACTGAGAGGGAAAAAATCGGCACAATATACGCCCGGAGAAGTTGCCATCGACAGCTGCGAGTTTGAAATATGCGCCAAACTGACAAAGGGTCTTTCCCTGAGCGAGTCACGTAGCCACGCGACAAGCGCAAGATGATAGAGGTAAAGTTTCTAAATAACCCTTCAGTTACAAAAACAGCGGCCAACTTAAGTGCCGTCGAAACTTACTTACGAATGTGGGCCAGAATCCCATGAGGGTCTTTGAGTACACATTGAAGATATCGTCGAGTTTCATGCTCGATCATCCCATGAAACTTTATTACAACGGCATGCCCCCCAATCTCTTGCGCAAACCACTTTCGATGTGTGCAGAACCATTTGTTATGGTTGGAAAGGTAATCTTGCCCCATCCAGAAAGTTCACCACACATAACCGAGCGAGGGTGGTCAGAATAATTAATGTTTCGTTTTTCGAGCATGTCCTCAGCAATCTTCGCAGAACTAATGAAGATGATATTGTATTCGAACATCGATCCAGATGCAATGTCGCCTAGATAACAAGTACTCAGAGTTAGTGATCTTCGATGGTATTCACGATAACACACCATATTGTTTATTAAATTCAAGCACTTTTGACCATGCCTTTTTATTTGGGAGTTCGAGAATGCATCGAAGGCCAGATATACCCGGAGGTAAATGGCGGGATTTGTATTTGAGATAGAGTTCGTATAGGTAGTTGATAACGAGCGCAGCGAGTGACAGGATGACCATTCATAGCCCCGACGATGGCGGCCATATCGAGTATCCTTGACGAACTATGTTGTGAAACAGTAATTGGACACATTACCTACCAAGCTCTTTATGTGAGTTGCCATACTATACGACCCCCTGTAATGAGGCTGAAAAAATCTCACTTGAAGCAAAAGGGATGAAAAAGTGACGGCACACTATTATTGCTTGATGATTCTCCTTCGGCTGCTAAGGGCTGTGACTGGAGGGTGGTTAACAGAAGCCAGGTTTGCCGTTCACAACTTTTCTAGTGTGGTATCTGAAATGTAATTACTTTTTCTCACGCCAATAATCGTGCTCAATGGACAACTTTCTTCGTGGTTGGATATTACTGCCTGAACAGGAAACAAGCTGTATCCCAGGGATCGCGATCGTGGTCATTGTGTTCTTCCCAATTCTGAATCTTGAATGTAAGTAGACAAGCCAAAAGCTAAGCCTAGTTACCCGAGTTATAACTCGTCTTCTGTCAACCGGCCCCCTCGGGAGATCACATTTGCCTTCCCACCAACTGCACACTGCCACTATCATACTCACTTCAATCCGAGTACACACCGCCACGCTCTTTTGACTCTGTTGCTGCCGCCATTGCTTAGTTCAGTATTATTCTGTAAAATGATCCGAGTTCCAGTTCATCGGTTTTCTTCAACTTTGCTGGGAGTTGGAAACCGGCCGTGGCCAACGGCGGAGACACTGAGACGAGCGGACACCAAAGAACTGGACCGAGCCCTGTAAGACGACAGCGACGTACGGGTACAAGATCAATTATCGTATCTTATGAGGAGCGGCGGTGATATTCTACAGCACACGTGACTTGTGTGCCAACGGGCTTACAGAAGTTTGCCACACGTACTGTAGCATCCGTCGAGCATTGTAGTAACATAACGTTTTATTTTAGCACAATTCCTGCCAAACACTCATTGTCTCGCTAGTGCAAAAATAGAATAATTACCAGATATCATATCTGTGATGGTCCAATTTGAGACACGTTCAGTCAAGCTATGTAGCTCCTGTTTACCTGAAGTTGCGTAACTAATAAATCACGTAAAACAAAGTTTTGCTCTGGATCCGTCCTGCCGTTCGCCCAATAGTATGGAGAGCATACAAATAGGCGACGGACAAGTTTGGGACTCTTGATTCGCCGTTATGCCTTACCTGGCCGACTTTATCCTTTCCTTTGTAGCTGCTGACCGCACCCCAAATCACCTCACCTCCTACATACCAGGCAAGACTCCATTCTCAACATGGCCTATGGTCCTCAGCATGATCGTAACTTACCTTGCGGTTGTATTCGGCACCCGTGAAACGATGAAGGACAGTGCACCTATGAAGCTGACCACTTTATTCCGGGCACACAACTTAATTCTGAGCGTCGGGAGCTTCGTCCTTATGGTACTTATCGGCGAGGAGGTGTTCGTGAATTGGTTGAAACCGGAAATAGGTTCATATGGTGTGTTGTGCTCCGGTTCAGCCTATACGCAGGCAAGCGCTCTTCCATATCATCGATTCGGCTGTGATTTCGACTAAGTCTGCGCTTCTTTCCAGAGATTGGAGTTCTACTTAATGTTGAACTATTACTTCAAGTACTACGAACTCATCGATACGATCTTTTTAGTTTTGAAGAAAAAACCTCTCTGTTTGTGCTTTCATCCCGACCATCTGTGTACTACTCTAAAATGATGGCTCAGCCTTCTTGCATGTATATCACCATGCAGCCACCGTAGTTCTGGCATATGTTCAACTGAATGAACGAGCAACAGCGGTACGAAGTATGGTCCTTCATACCATTGACTACAGACTAAACCGTTCCAGGTCTGGGTAGCGGCATTCCTTAACCTGGGTGTTCATGTGTTCATGTGTGCGTGTTGTATAATTAATGTACTACGTGATACTTACATGAGCGCGTCGCAGACTACTATTACTATGCCTCGGCTGGTGGTACCAAAATATGGGTACGCTCCCCATTTTTTTTACTGGGCTCTGACTCAGATAGGATGCGACTTAGTGGAAGAAATATCTGACGACAATGCAGATCGTGCAATTCATGATCATTCTAGCGTGTGGAATCTTCGCAGGTAAGTGTCAATTGCATTTCTTCTTTCTTCTCGACACATAATATTCAATTAGGTTATCAATATATCGCGTTTAACTGGTTCCCCGGATATCTACCTCACGGAGGAGGTTGTGCTGGTACGCCGACCGCAGGTATCATCGGGGCCGGAATAGTTTGCAGCTATCTCTTCTTGTTCCTCGACTTTTTTTCCGAGACATACCTACGGAGGACTGGAGCGCAGGGCATTACAACTATGCTGTGGTTCCGGATATTATCTTTCTCCCTTGCTTTTGTTTGCACGTGCTTAACCCTGGTTTGCGTGGTGAAATGCTTCCCCGTTGTTGACACCATTGTCACTTCCAATTTGCGTCGTTTGACCTTCCCTGATACGAATTTTTGATGTCCTGTACACTCTGATAGATATCTGACTCGCAGGACAACACCCACCAATATGATGAGTCGGGATGATTAATGACCACGGACCGGCAACGTGTTGGTGCATGTTGGTACATTATCCTTCCTTACGCAGCAAACGCCCTAAACCAAACCCCTCTCCTTGATAATATCCCCTCCTTTGTGTCGGCGGCACCCGCGCCCGTACATTGTCCTCACTCGACAGGATGAGCGCCGATGTGCATACCTTGTCCACATGTGTGATCGGCGAAGCAGCGTACAGCGAAGAATAAGGCTTTGCGTCACGTGCGTTCGCGGTCCAAGGGGGAGACCAAACTCGGAGAAGCCCGAGGTCGGTCGGAAATGTCAGAGGCGCATATTAACTCGCCATTCGAGATGGCGGGGTTGCACACAACCGTGGTGGTGTTGAACATGTCGGGGGGTACTGGTTGATGATTAGCAAGGTCATCAAGCAACTCGTCGGTTTGGGCGAGGCGAAAAGAATGGTTCGCGGCGAGGAAGCCTCCAAGACTGCTACCTTGGACGATTTGTCTTCCCGACTCAGACAATTTGAGGCGAACGAGTTCTGGACCGTCGCGATGCAGTCCGCCTCGTCGAGTGTCCCACATTTCCTTAGAATTACTTGGACATATTTCTCTCCAGAACTCGTGAATCCAGTGTAATTAGGCAATGAGACGGTATCCAAAGATATCGTCGCTCAGATGTATGTGTGTTGGGTCGGCTCACAGCCTAACGGGGTGTATGCAAGCATGCTGGCGTAACGGAAGTCATGTGGGATGCTGCGATCCTTCGTGCATATTGGTCAAGCAGATATGTTTCCGTCCTTGTTTTAATTCTTTTGATTTATTGAAAATGGTCTCCACAGGACGGGAATATGAGGTGGCTATTCCAGTGACATTGCAATTAGAGCAGGCGTCGTGTTGTTGACAACATTCATCCGGGAACTCCAACGGAATACAAAGAGACGGAGACGTTTCTTGATATATACCCGTTCTTCAAAGTGAAGTGTGAAGCGGAATTTTTGGTACGTATCGTTCCCTAGTTTCTCGCTAGTCTCTGGGTAACGCAGCTCCTGACGGCTATAAGGACCAAAACAACTGAGTGGGATCTTCCAGCCCGGCGCGGTCCGGCTGTCCGCGGGAGTGCTCGAGTTGGTTCGATTGCACCGCCGCGTCCGAGCACAACCAGTATTTCAGCCAGCCGTTTCCGGGAAATCTGAAATTCGACGTCGATTCTTACGCAGTTCAACCATATGCAAATGAACCTACCAACGCTGACAAATCTTCGCTCTCACACTTGTTCAAATTCATGAACATTACCTTTGGCCTGAAGGAAGAGATCATGCTCACCCTACCCGGTCATCTTCGAGACGAACCTCGGCCGGTTTACCGGATGTCCTTCGGGGTACGACGTATAGCTATATGGGGATCCTACGTCAGAGGTTTAGTGCGCCAGAATCCGGTGTCAGCCTTACCTATGCAGTTCGTTGATAAACCTGCCGTGCTGATAGCAGCAGCTGAGGCTGTCACGGATGAATAGACGACGATGAAGACGAACGCGCCAACTTGAATACGGCGCGACCACGTCGACGTAACGACAAGAGTGAGACATGGAGCGGGCGTGAAGACGACGGTGGCGACGAGAACTCCAGGTAGATGTGCTAACAATAGCCCGACCAGGACAACGCATCGACGAGGATGACGAGGATGGGGAGCAGGGACACGAGGATGGCTGCAGAACGGTGACGAGACGACGAGGGGACGCGGACACGTGAGTATGAGGTGGTGATGCGACCACACCGACGAGTACGACGAGGGTCGTGGGCTTGCTTCATAGACGGGCTGGTCACCAGACTACGTGGGGACATCATGAAGATCTGACCACTAAAGCTGATTAGGCATCGCTGACTGAACTCGGAATGGTTCACGTTGCATATTGCACTCACTACGTCTACTGCCTGTTTGTTACCACCAGATACAACATCTCTTTAGCAGTTGGACTCCTGGCATGTGAAAAGCTGCATCATGCGGCAGGTAGTACTGTTGAGGAGGTTATAACTAGAGAAAGTCTCCCCTCAATCGGTCCGGCCCGGAGTTGCCGACTCTGGAAACCCAGATTGCAATTGACACAGCATTAGTGCGGCAAGGTGTGCCGACGACGCGTATGTACGTTGACACACCACTCTCGCTTACGCAGTAAACGCCCTAAACCAATCCCTCCCTGCTTCAAACGATACTCTCCCCGCTTCAACCCCATCGATCGGATGCGTCTCCTTCGGAAACACCAACATCTCCACCACCCTCCCGCGCCCCTTGAGCGCATGATAATATCCCCTCCCTTGCGTCGGCGGCACCCGCAGATCGTCCTCGCCCAGCAAGATGAGCACCGGCGTGCGGACCTTGTCTACGTGTGCGATCGGCGAGGCGGCGTACAGCGAGGAATAGGCCTCGGGTGTCACGTGCGTTCGCGGTCCGAACGGGAGACCAAACTCGGAAAAGGGCCAATCGGAAATGTCCGAGGCGCACAGCTCGCCGGCCGAGATGACGGGGTTGCGTACGACGGAGGCACTGAACACGTCAGGGTACTGGCCGATGACTTGTGGGGGTCGTCAAGCAACCTCGTCGGTTTGGGCGAGATGAAAAAGACTCACGGTTCGCGGTGAGGAAGCCTCCATGGCTGCCACCTTGGACGATTTGTCGTCTCGACTCAGACAATTTGAGACGGACGAGTTCTTGGACCGTCGCGATACAGTCCGCCACGTCGAGCGTCCCACATTTCCCTAGAATTGCTTGGATATATTTCTCTCCGAAACCCGTGGATCCAGTGTAATTCGGCAGCGAGATGGTATCTAAAGACATGGTTAAAATTCTTGCTTGGACATACATAGGCCGGATCACTCACAACCTTCCAGGGCATATGCAAGTGTACCTGGTGTAAAGGAAGTCATGTGGGATGCATGCGGTCCTCCATGCAGATTGGTCAAGCAGATTGGTTTCTGTCCCTGTTCTAATTTTTTCGATTTAATGACTATGGTCTCCACGGGATAACTATTTGGAATTGGTATGATGCATGCATCAAGGCCGTCGAGAGCTTCCTGAACTGATGTTCGGATAAGCATCGAGCGATGTTCCTTCAAATAGTGTGACACGCACGTTTTGGTGAAACAACCGGTTTATCGAGAACCTGGACGTTCCCCAAGGAGCCATCTTGTGACAAGGTTAAAACAACAGTTTCAGGTGGAGAGGTGGGAGTGCTTCGCGAGCATATGACCGAGCGCGCCCCATCGATTGCAAGCAAATTCCAGCTATAAAGCGTCTTGTTCTCTAGATCGGGTACGAGATCGATCACAGTACCAGATTTTACGTCAATCAAAAGCAAGGTTGCATGGGAGCGCCAAAGCGACTGCAACAAAAGGTATGTCTTTTCTCCGAGTTTGAGGAATGGGTTATCTGTCAAGTTGTACTCGGTATACAAACCCGGAAAATCGCGAGGTGAGGGATCGTAAACCGTGTCCACGAGGACCCTATCACCATTCATTCCCTTCAAATCACGAACGTGGAGGGACACTGTAGACGCATGTGGACCCCCTTTAGCACAGGAAAGCCAGTACAAGCCCGTAGGGACGCGGTCCTCGTCAAAAAGGACGCGCGGAGACCGAGAAGAACGTCCCGGAGTATCTATTTTCATGGCCTTGCATGCTGCCGTTGTGGCAGTTTCGAGACTGTCGCCGGGAAGTACAAGTTCCCATATGCTAGCTGGGCGATTAAAGCATCCCTTGATGCCCAACAGCCTTCCGTCGTCAGTTTGCTCGTAGCCGGTCGCGTACAGACGAGTTTCGGTAACGAAGAATGCTTGGCCAAACAGAACGGGAATACGGGGTGGCTGTTCCAGTGACAATGCAGTCAGAGTGGGTATCGTGTATCTGGCACCGTCCGATGACTGCCAACGGAATACAAAAAGAGTGGGACGTTTCTTGGTAGACATCTGTTCCCCAAAGTGGGGCGTGTAGCGGAATTTTGGGTACGGATCGTCTCCTTGTTTCTCGCTAGTCTCTGGATTGGCTTCGGCTGTGTATACCAGAGCCGTTTCTGATGGCGTAAAAGAGAGCGATTTAAAGACATCTAAAAGGACGTGAAATGAGTCAAAGGGACTTTCTACAAAGTGACGCATCACCATCAGTATGGAACTGTCCGTGTTGTTTCGTTACTTCGAGGGACGCCTCGAGCTGAGCACCCGACCAGACTTCTACATAGCGCTTCTTTGCATCGCTAGCGTCGGACACCTCTTTGAGTAGTGCGTGTCGCTTTTCCGATGACGCGCATAGATAAGCCGAGATCTCTGACGGATCCTGGGTGACAACCGAGGATATTACAGGCGAGTCGATCGCTGCATCTGGGCCAGCCAAGGTGAGCGTTTTCGTGACAGATCTCTTTGCATTTCGCTCGTGATCACGGATCGAATAACCGATGCGAACGACTGAGACGATAACGCGTTAGAAAACGTCATTGAGGCAGTTTCTTGCCAACCTGAGACGCCAGACGTGGCGGTGGTGTTGACAAACTTGGCTGACGTTGGCACGGGTAGTTCTGCGAGCTCCTTGTAAAAGGGAGAAGGACCAGAGTACTGAATTGCTGCCATAGTGCCACAGCGACTCAAGCTCAAAATATGGTGGCGTGTCAGTTTTGAACAACCAAAATCGTGGGCGGAGACTAGTTTCCTTCAACTTAAGCCGACGGTCGGACTAGTAGAAATCTCAGGTGAAACTTGACTGCGCTCTCGAAGTTTTGCATTGAGAGCTACACTTTCTTGGCCGCGATTTCAGACTGCTCGTGTCCACTGTGGGTTTCCATGAAAACTAATGTGTATCAATCAGACCAGCCGAGCACTCGTCACTCAATTTCGAGTTCTACATGACCAAGACAATAATCGATCCCACGCATGCGTGGTTCGCTGTCAGCATGACTGACGCCTTTAGATTCCCAGGTTGACGCACTGCAAGACCGCCACGCACGTCAGTCGGCTTCTTGACTCGGATGTTCTACGGTTGTGCGTTCGCCATTCCCCATATATATGACACCTGAAACGAGTTCTGTGCATCCCAGTTTCACTCCCTCTCTTTCACTGTCCAACATGCGTGCCCTTTGGTCTCTCATAAACGAAAACATATTTCCCGGTCGCGCCAAGTTCAAATCAGCAGACGTGCCCGACATGTCAGGAAAGGTCGTCCTCATCACTGGTGCTACGGCCGGTATCGGAAAAGAGACTGCACGCGTGCGTGTATCCCTTCGTTTCCTCGCTGATCTCTATCTTACATCAATCCTACTGCTTAGGTCTTGCTCACAAAGAACGCCAAAGTCTGGATCACTGCCCGTGATCAGGCCAAGGGCGATGCCACCCTCAAAGAACTAAAGGACGCGACGGGAAAAGATGCCCACCTCCTCCTCATGAACCTCGCCAGCCTCAAGAGTGTCAAAGCCGCCGCACAAGAATTCAACTCGTAAGCGTCCTTTTCGTGTCTTTGCATCGTCGGACGAATCTAACACCGCTCCGCAGCAAAGAAACACAGCTCAACGTCTTGTTCAACAACGCGTAAGCTCAAAGGTGTTTTCTTGCGATCGCTGACTAAACCTTTTGTCGAAACCAGCGGCGTCATGAGTCCCCCCGTCGAGTTGATCTCCGAAGATGGCTATGACCTCCAATTTGGCACCAACGTTCTCGGCCATTTCTACTTTACCAAACTTGTCCTCCCCACTCTTCTCGAGACCGCTAAATCCGCACCCGATGGCATCGCGCGCGTCGTCAACACCGCATCCAACGGGCACTGGTTCGGCACCATCAAGTACGACACCATCAAGGACGGTCCGGAACGCAGAAAACGGTCTCCGTTCCAGCTATACGGGCAGAGCAAGACTGTAGGTCTGCGTATCGCGTACGGCCGAGACTGGTGCTGATGCAGACCGCCAGGGTAACATTGTCTTCGCTGCCGAGCTGACGCGGCGATACGGCGACCAAGGCATCGTCTCGACGTCCCTGAATCCAGGTCAGTCCATGTCTTTTCTTTTCCCCGTACTCTGTTCCAACTAGGGAACGAATAGGGGGCATCCGAACGGAATTGCAGCGACATACGGGTAGCTTTTTGCAATGGATATCGGTGCGCCTTCTCCTCACATGCGTATGTCGGGCCACAATAGGTTGATGGACGTGTTCTTTACAGGATCTGTTGCTTTACGACGTGTCGTACGGGGCCATCACCCAGTTGTACGCGGGTACGGTGCCAGGAGGAGAGTCTCTAAACGGCAAGGTGCGTTGTCTTCCTAGTTCTCGTTCTCGACATCGATGACCTTGGTACATTACAGTATCTCATACCATGGGCACGCATCGGGAAACCACGCGCAGACACGGAAGACCCCGAGGTTGGGAAGAAGCTGTGGGAGTATTTGGAGGAACAAGTCAAGGACGTCTAAACTGGTCCATCCTCATGATTGCTTTTTGTTGTGACGCTGCAGTGGATGATTTGCTACGTTGTTGTACCCTACTCCACCCCTATTATTTAATACTGGCTATGATGTATGACGAACATGATAATACTATACACTTGCAAAAACGAATCGATCACTGCGTTACATTCCCGTTACTCGCGCACTCGAGTAGTCGTACAAGCACGTAGAAATACATTTCCAAGAAAATACTCATACTATGATTCATCCGCCTTGACCTTTTTAGTTGCTGACACCGTCGGCACGCCAGCCCCGCGCACGCCCACATCTGGTCCCCCATCCGGCTCCACGTCCCGCTTGCGCTTCCCCCCCGTCTGCGACTCGCTCTGCGCGATCTGCGGTGCATCCTTGGTCGCATCCTTGGCCTTGGTCTTGCCACGATCGCCACCCTGTCGGCCACCCCCCCTGCCGCCCCGCACCCCTCGACCGCCCCGCCCCGAACTGCCCTTGCGCATCCGAGATCGGAACAACGCCGATTTCGCTGCAAAGTTGGCGCGGTCGATCTGAAACTGCTTTTCTTCCTCCTCTGTTTTCAGACCGTTCAGCAACGCGACGTGAACAACAACAACAAAAAAGGACAAGTTCACCGTCTGGAGTGGTCCACACGACCTCGTTCGAATTGACCGTCGCGAGGTTTTCCTTGACGTACTCGATTTCGTCTTCCTTGAGTTGCTTTTCGAATCCGACGAGCCCGAAATCGTCGCCCTTGGAAAACTGAATGTAAGGCACGTGCGCAAATCGTTCGCGGAGCGGCGCCTAGCAAAAGAGAAATGGGACACGTCAGCGAGGAGCGATCGAAAAAAACGATCGCGTGCCTTCATCTCCGTAAAGTTGGCGTCGCCACCACATCCCGTGAATTTGAGAGTAGCACCTCGGACGAACGGCACGTCCTCCGTCTTGACGTAGCCGGTCCCGTCTTCGCCATCGTCGTAGACGCGTATCTTGGTACCCATGAATTCGAGAAAGACTTCGGGTTTCTCCTTGGATTTGCCGTTCGATTTCGATTTTGGGTTCTCCATTTCTCGAAAGGCGTTGAATCCCTTGCGGGATGAGATGTTGTCTTTGCGGAGGTCGGCAGCTTTGCCTGTGAGACCCTTTTCCTTGATCTTCATGTCGCAATACGCTTCTCTGTTACCGAGTAAAGGACGAGCGCAACGTCTAGAGATAAAGCGGTGCTTACTTGGACATGATCACCAACTCTTCTCCGTTCCACGACGGTTTGGGTTCCGCGTTCAAAAAGGCTTCCACACCTGCCATGTCGGCATACTCTACAAAGACTGAGCCCTGTCGAAATAGAGTAAGTGAAGATCGCAGGCAACAGCAGAATCAGACCCACCTTGAACTCTTTTTTTCCATCCACACGACGCATCCTCACAGCGTTCACCCTGCCGTACTTTTCGAAAAACGCTTCCAACTTTTGTTGCAACCCCGGCTCCTCCGCCCCGAACCCTTTCTGTCGTCCACCGATCAATCATCCCCGCAACGAACTGCTGGAAATAAAAAAAGAGAGCAACGCACGGCGTAGACGCTCCGCTCAAACTGATCCCTCGGTTTCTGTAGCTCGGTCGCACGTCTCACGTGTTCGCCCTTGTCGTCCACCTCGAGCTCTGCGCTCGTTTTCAGCGCGCGAAGGATGAATTCGTGGCCCTTGGCGGCATGATCGCGCATGCGTTTGAACGACGCGACGGTCTTGATAGGCACCCAATGCTCGGCGTTGGCCATGTGCAGCGTCCACATGAACCTGGGATGTGCGTCATGGTCGGGAAATGGAGGAGAGAGACGAGAGGGGCGTGCTTGTCGTAGGGGAGGTTCGAGTCTGCAAAGTAAAACTCGACTGCGTACGAATCGGGGGGGTGAGAACGGGGTTCGAGGGGTCGAGATGGAGAGACGGACCTTGTTTGCGTGCGGCAGCGAGCGCCTCGTTGTCGTCGTGCATGTCGACGTGGGTCGATTCTGTCGCTGTCGGCGTAGGTTCACATACAGACATGACGATCGAGTCAGACAAAGTCGAAAAATAAAAACAAGGACGAAAGCGAGAACGGCAGACGCGGAAATTTACAGAAACTCGACAAGATTGCAAGAGCGAGACTGGACGAGTTTGAGTTTTTTTTGTCGCCGCTGATCAGAGGTTGGGTTATGAGTCTCTCGGGTTTGGCCGGAGATAACGAACCGGACCGGGTGCTCTCAGCGGACCCTGTTCTGACCATGTGCAACCAAAACCATTTTTTTCGTTCGATATCTAATCAGTCTCGGTCGTCGAATTTTGCATCCTACTTGGGGACAATCGCATGGCACGTTAAGCTCAGGTTCCCTCCGCTCGCTCATCCCCTTTCCCATAACCCCTTATTAACTGTGTAGCTTCTCGATCCTTGGAAGATAGGTAACCTCGAGAAAGCGCCAATTTCCATGTGTACCCTGGAGCTCCTCCAGGACATTCTAATTTATTGAACCGGCTCGCACTGCAATCCATAGAAGCTGCGCCAGTCGGGTCACCCGTACTTCCACAGCGACATAAAGTCCTGGTTCCTAGAGAGACCATTGCGACATGCACAGCTGCTTTCCCTAAAATGACACCTCAGTCTTTCTGCCCCTTTGAAAGGTCTTGCGATTTGTCTCCTTGCCTGGTTCGACAAATCAGGGACTTCGGATGGCCTCGAAGAGGCGATCATGACGAATAGACGTGCTTTATCCGTTTGCTCGCCGGGTCGTCCCGGGTACTGGGTGCGGTATCATCCGTGTGGAAATCCCGATTGCTGGATATTTGTATAATATTGCATTTGGTCTATCCATACGATATGATTAACTGACCGAAGACCTGGAAGAGGCTATCATCAAGTGTAAATCTATAATCGAACTTCTTTGAACACGGTCATCCTTGCGGATACATGGCGTTGAACAACTTTGCGATTCGTATTTTAGCCCGATACAAACAACTAGGGATAATGGATGACCTTGAGGAGAACATACATTCTTTGGGCCGATCACACCTTGCGATGCCAACGAACAGCTCGGGACTTTACCTGGCCCCTCAGTACCGCCCGCTCGGAAGTACAAGCGACCCCGATGGGGAAATACTATGCATAGGAACGCATTTGTGCTTTGCCCGCAAGAATATTCTAATTGATCCTCGAAATTGCATGAAGCCTTGCCCCTCACTCGATACGACTACTACGGCACACTTACTAATCCGGAAGAGGTGATCACGATGCATCGAGTTGCACTGCAGCTTGTTCACCAGGCCACCCTGGATTTCTAATCAGCCGGGGTCATCAGATGACCACGGGAATTGTCTTCAGAAGTACTATGACCTAGTGGAAAGTGCGAGTGACCCGCAGAAGATACATATACACTCGAGCTACGACCGCTTGGCAACCCTGGTCATTATTTTATCGCTGGGACATACTGAAAGATGCCTCTACCGTTTTAGCGAGCTTAGGAACGTGGATCACATGGAAGAGAGAACGCATTACAATGAATAAAAGCGCATTGCAGCTCCGGTCCGAGGACTATCCTCACCATATCATATCATTATATTGCACTCTCGTTCATCATCCAATCCGGGTCAGATGAGTGATCGTATTCGGTATGAAATTTCGGAAGTTGTATCTAACGACAGTTTGAAGACGCATACGATCCTTCTTCCACTTTGGGAACCCTGCTCGGAGAAGATGTACGAAAGACGGTCTCGAATAGTATAAAACAGATGAACCGCGACGAGTTACCTCGGACAAATCATCGGCGCCTATTTTCGAGAGGTATAGTGAGATGTTGAAGAACGCCGAAACTTTAAACACAAATGAAAGTAAATCAAAGAACCTCGTCATGAAAAATAAAACTACGTAAACCGGAGGTCAAAAGGCGCAGGATGACATGAAAGGTGTCAGAGACAAAGACCCATCTCATCACGAAAAGTAGGTTCACACACATACAAATAAGGGCGAGGGCGGAGGATAATAGACGAAACCAGCGGAAGGTTGCAAAGTCCTTCGATCCTGCTTTCGGCAGGTATGTCTTGGAAAAGAAGTCGAGGAATAAGAGGAGATAACTGAGAATGACCCCAGTTCCGACGACAGCCATCGTTGGCGTACCAGTACAACCTCCTCTGTGAGGTAGATATTCGGGGAACCAGTTATACGCGATATATTGATAACCTAATAGGACCTCATATATCGGAAAGGAGGGAACAAAGACATCTTGACACTCACTCGCAAAGATTCCCGATACTAGAATGATCATGAATTGAACAATCTCCATTGTAATGAGGTATTTCTTCCACTGGGTCACATCCAGTGTTAATCAGGGTATTCCATAATAATATAAAACAACGTACCCATATTTTGACACCACCAGCCGTGGCGAAGTAATAGTAGTCTGCAAGCTGCGCGTGAGTGTCGCGGATTTGCCACAAGGGTGTTTAACACGCACACAGAAACACGTGAACACCCAGGTTAAGGAACACTGTGACCCAGCCCTGCGACGGTTTGGTCCGCAGCCAATATAACGAAGGACAACACTCACCACCGTTGGCCGTTCATTCAGTCCAACATATCCAAGAAGTACGGCGGCCGCATGATGGTATACATGCAAGAAGGCTATCGAATAAGTAGTTTGAGTAGTGCCACATACGTAGATGAATAAGGATGAATGTACAGAGGGGTTTCTTCTTCAGGGCTAAAAAGATCGTGTCGACGAGTTCGTAGTACCTCATGAAATAAGCTAACACCAAGTAGGATTCCAGTCTCTGTAAAACAACGCAAGTCGTGAAAGTCGAAACTAATAACTATCATAAATAAAACTCGCCTGCGTAAAGGCTGAACTAGCACACAACACGCCATATGTACCTATTTCTGGTTTCAGCCAATTCGTGAATACTTCCTCGCCAATAAGAACCATAAGGATGAGGCTCCCAACACTTAGAATTAAGTTGTGCGCCCGGAATAAAATGGTCAACTCCATAGGCGCCTTGTCCTTCATTATTCCGCGGGTTCCGAACGCGATGGCAAGATAAGTAACACCCATACTGAGGACTGCGGGCCATGTCGTGAGTGGAGTTTTGCCTGGTATGTAGGATGTGAGGTGATTTGGAATGCGATCAGAAGCTACGAAGGAAAGAATAGCATCTGCTAGGAAAGGCATAGCGAATCAAGAGTTGGAGGTGCCCAGTGACTGAGTGGCATTCGCTAGTATTTGCATGACCTGTATATGTTAAAGCCCATGACGTGAACGGATTGGTTACCGAAGTCGCCAATGCCTAAGTGTTACCCTAGAGTGCTTTGAAGCCGAAAGGTGGCAACTATGTGGGCATTGCGAAGGCGCGGACCTTTAAATTGAATCAAGTTGGCGTGGTCTGGCGGGCCCAGCCCTTCCATAAACAGTAAATGCGTATGTATATATCGTGACGAAAAAGGAACTTCCTTTTTTGGCAGTATTCTTGATTCATACACGGGCTAGTATGCTATATATTAGTACGTGGTATCTCGCTTCCTTTATAACATGGAGGTTCGCATGTCGTGTGCAACGTCATTTTGACTTTTGCCTCCTTTGGACACACTATGGATTTTTTGTTGCTGACAGGTCTCGTCCTTTTGTTCCTCCTTCACGAACTCTTTGAATGGTATCGAGCTCGCCGTTTGCCACCCGGTCGTTCTGGCCTTTTGTGTCTACTCGAACTACCGAAAGAGAAAGCGTGGATAAAAATTCTTAAGTGGAACCGCAAATATGGCATGTGAAGGGATCATTGAGACTGTCATCGCCCCTCATCCTTTGTCGCAGGTGATATTGCCTCTGGATCGCTCGTGGGCTACAATGTCATCCTTGTCGGATCTACCAAGATTGCCAGTGATCTTTTTGAAAAGCGGAGCAGCAAATACTCTGACCGTCCTCGTTCTGTGATGGCTGGCGAGCTCTCGGGATGGGGGAAAATGATGGTGCTTTGTAGCTGCACCGACCTTTTTCGCGCTCAACGAAAATGGACGGCTCACGAGATCGGTAGTCATGCCGCTGTAGAAAACTTGCATAGGATGATCGAACTCGAAACTCGACGGTCTCTTCGTTCTGTGCTCGAACAACCCGACGCATTCCGAGCTCACCTACGGAAGTACGCTTATTCTCCGTCGCTCTCTTTACCTATAATTCACGACGCATGTAGGAACTTTACTTCCATCGCCTCACGTCTTTCCCACGGGTACATCCCCAAGGATGGCCGTGATGATATAGTCGATCTGGTCGAATTGGCAAATTCGCAATTGTCAATGGCTACGGCACCGGGAGCACACTTTGTCGATTTCTTGCCTTTCTGTAAGTTGGCCTGTAATTCATACCAAATATTTCTACAACTTTTTCAGTGAGATACGTTCCATCGTGGTTTCCCAGTGCTGGCTTTAAAAGGAGAGCCAAAGTATGTTCAACAGTCGTGCACTCCCTGTTGGAAATTCCTCACGAATATGCGCTGTCTCAAATGGTAGGGCTCCGTTTTTCATGCCTGAATACATACTGATCCGGATTCCGAGGCTGCTGGTGTGGCACTGCCATCAATGACCTCTCGTCTAATGAGCATGCCGGATCTTACGGAAGAGCTGGAAGAAAACATTAAATGGACCACATTGACGATACTTCGAGGTATGCGCGATATCATTCCTCTTGTTTCCGTTTCGTGACACTTGTAAATTGGTAGGAGGTGTGGATACGGTGCGGGTCCTATTTCCTTGTCCAAGATTGCGCATGCGAATTGATTTGATTAGTCGACGTCTGTCTCTC
>JBBPMM010000372.1:0-27167 GCA_038090335.1 Solioccasus polychromus
ATGCCATCCGAACAGATACTTTGCGGGCTCAATGCGGAGGAGAGGGACGATTCGATTACCTCATGGTGCGCAATGTCCGTTCACTTATGATTGGCTCACGCAGGCGCCTCGTGGTTTCAGCGTCTCTACGAAGTTTGCCGGACTCCGTTAACATCTGACCTCGATCCCGTTCAGCAAATATGTTCCATCGTGCAGGAAAGTGACCGCAAAAACCTCGTCAGTCCCATCCGTGTCTACTAACGTCGTGTCGTCTCACGAAATTTCAGCCTTGCACGACTGCTCATCACAAATGGTCACTCACTAGTCCTTGTCGACGTCATTCGAACTGACAGTACGCGGGCACAGAGTGGAGGACGAGGATGCTTTCGTTAACTCGTGGTGTGCAATGTTGTTTCGCTTTTCTCAAATTGGTTCACTCACACAGACGCGTGGTATCGGCGTCTCTTCTTGTTCAGCATCGTCACAATTGGAGTGGAGATTCCACTCATCTCGACTCGGTGTGCAACATTGGTTTGTAATGCTCGAACTGGTCCGCTCACGCAAACTCCTCGTACCTTTTCTTGTTTTGATCCCGATAAAAATATCCTGCATCAGAAACCATTGTGACCAGTGTCGCGCGTTACTCTGACAGAGCGTCGGCATTACCCATATATCAGGATTCCTCTATTCCCGTTCGATGACTGGCAGACACAGTGGAGGAGTAGGATGACATGCTGGTTGGCTCGAGACACGCATCATTGGTTTATAATACTCGACTTGGTCGGCTCATGCAAGTGCTTCATGGGCTCTGTATCACTCAGATGCATTGCATGCGGTCGGTGTCAATGAACTAGTCTCAAGGCCATTCTGCCGTTGTTTTACCATCCCATCACTGCGGTTTGGCTTTCCTCTATCTGGGCATGGCCAATATTCTTTAGTTCTGCTGACCGTGCGCTGCTATACGCCTCCCACTATTTCCAAATTACGATCATAATTACAGTGATCATGATCCTGTGAGCATACGCAATGTGGAAACGAACCAGAGTAGTCCTTTATTCACTCCCGTTCATTCACGTTCCAGAAGTTATCATGATGGTTGTTTATCCTGCAATTTGCAACAATCCAAGCAAAAAATGCAGGTGTGTATGCACTTTACTCCATCTTACGTGTGGTTACCTTTCGGGTTCTTTCATAAGAAACCGTCGTTCTTCAAATGGTTGACTTCTCTTTCTGTGCGCAGTCATTCGCAAACCCATCGCTCGTGCTGTGTCATTTCGTACCAATCATTTCTCTTAGCAGTATTACTCTTGGTTCTAGCTATCACCGAGACCATACGGCAGTCGGTCGAAATGTACAGGGCAACCAAGGTGTGGCAGCCAAATCAGTACTGGAAACAGTCAGTTGGCACGAGACGGAATTATTTGTTTCTCCATGTAAACATGTTTCTCCGGTCAACTTCCAGCTGTGTTCTCCCTACGTGATGCTCTTTCACTAAAAAAAGCTAACCAGTCAGAACTTTCCTCTCGGTGACGCTCTACAACGTTTCTACCATGCCATGCTCCAGAACACGAGCACGAGCACCATAAGCAACACATTAGTACGATTCCTATATTCGTTTGGCAAATTGTCGGAAATTTTATTCCGTAATTACCATGGCTTATAAGGCTCCAAGAGTTTGCAGACTTGGAACTGGATCCGACAGGATTCTAACATCGCTCCAAGTGAGTTTTAAGCGAGTTTCAAAACCCTTTCTAGTTTCCATGCTCGGACCGGAGCCGGACCGGAGGATCACATGACCATTATCGTCATGGACTGCTGAATATAAACATGGGAATCACCCCGATTACCAGGATTGGATGGCCGAGCCTCACAATTTGTGACACGGTCATCCTGTGTCCCATGATGCCTCGGTTCACTATCAGCATCCGAGAGCTCTACGATCGGGACCTCCGCGGTCGCTGGCAGGGGAACGACAGCGGATTCGGTGTCTTGTCACAACCGTTTGCACATCAAAATAAGCCGGTATATGAAACGCACAGAAATATTTTCCAGGATTAGGTTGTAGATGGCGATCCTGACTATGCGGAGAAAATTGGACGATTCGCCGATGGCTTCGTACGACGGCCTGGGTTGAAAATGGGAGTATAGGGTTTGATCGACGAATAGTATCATTTAATTTAACCTGCATATTTATTCGATATAATGATGGGTACGTCTACGAGCATGTCTTCGTTCCATTAACCTTACATAGAAAGCTGCATCAAATAGGCAGGGACAAATTCTGAATCTTTTAACAGCTGTCAGAAAATCGTAGCATTTCAACCGTGCCGTAACCTGGCCTTGGAATCTTCCATTGGTCTCGCGTTCGACCTGAATGTCCTCCATGGGAGTCAGCTCGACTCTCCGTCTTTTTCATCCACTAAGTGCAACAGATAAGACATGTCAAAGACCCGCTAGATTCTCCCCGAGTTGTTTGTTACCTGGACCGATGCCCGATCAAATACCATCAGTATGGACCCGTTGCAGCGTTTCTTTCTGACCTGGGCCTACCGTAAGATCGTCTGGCAAGCACTGGGTTCCAGAAAGCTTCCGTCATGTGTCCTCGAAATTCGTCGTACGTCCACATATGGCTTCGAACGGTGTTACTTTACTAGTTCCTTGGATTGCTGATGTGGTCATTCGATTGACGACCCTCGATTATTCTGATCGCATGGTCAGGAACTCCTGTACGCTGGTTACCTATCTCTCATCCGTTTATGTGTCATTCCTTTCTGGACGCGCATCAACGTTGGGGAAACGCGTCCCTAATATGGAAACGATCGCATCGTGTCTCACAACTCTTCAAATGGTATTTTGATGAAATTATTCTCGAGTGTAGACAAAAATCATTGTACAGTAGGCTGACACCCGGATAATCAGTGGGTGCCCTCCTCAGCCTGAGGATTCGAGCGAAAGCATAGCATCCAAGCAGGTAATGAGAGTGCGATGGTGGCTCGACCTGTCTCGGGTTGATGCTAATCCATTATGAGCGCGACAAAACAAGATAAAACGATACAAGCGTACTGTTATGATGACAGTGCTAGTGGCCGGATGTTGGAAGGTACCCTTTTTTTGTTGTTCCTGGTGGGGTATAAGCTCTCTCAATGCGGACCGCACCAACAAAGAGAATAGCATACATTATTAATATTTTCGGTTGGGAGAGCTTTCGCGCTGGGGGAAGCGGCGTTCTTCTGACGTTTGCGGGCTGCCTTGGCTTCGGCCTTCTCCCGGGCTATTTCGCTTGGGGTGCGCTGAGACGTGCGATGAGCATCTGCACATAAGCGTGAGAGACGAATGACTTACAACGCGCCTTGCAACTGTAGGCTGTGATCGACCATCAGTCAATCTGTATCCATCAGTTCAGGTAAACATACATGGTTGGCTATTGCTGGTGCGATTGTCGATTTGTCCTCTGTTTTAGAAGAGGTCCGGCGGGTCTTGTCGTGCTGACTCGAGAGACGTTTTTTACCTTCCTGGCTTATCCTTGTTCGCAGTCTCCCGAAGAATGTTTGCCTTTGGGGTACTTTGGGTGTGGAGATTTCGCCTGAGCGAAATCCCTCAAGGGCGTTGGGAGTTGAGGGAATAGGGTCTGACATATTGCTTATGAGATTGGACGGGCCAGCTTGGGACATCTCCGAGTCGATGTCATGGCCTTCGGATGATGGGAGCGAGGGAGCCTCCAGGAGCGTCAGTAGGGAAACGGAAGAAGACCGATGATAAGACAAACCTCGTCATAATTGAAGTCTTTATCGGTGGGCGCACGCATTGGTACCTCGGCCTACACCAACGTGAGATCAAAGCAAAAAAAAGAGAAAATCGTACGTCGAAGATATCATTATCACCGTTTTCATTGCGTATCACGCTTGCACTGGATTCCGGGGGCTGTCCCTGTAATAAGTGAGTCTTTGAAAAACGGAGGAAAGGGAACCGTACCGCGGGCGAATCGTCGTTGCGGTCATCCGAAGTCAAAGGTTGTTCCTCCTGTACCTAATATGGCGCGTCAGCATAAATTTAAGCAGAACAAAGGATACTTGCATGGAAGGGGCCGTACAACTGCGGAAGGAGGGTACCGAGATTCCGGATGGAGATTTCCCCGTACCGTCGCCCAATAGCGAGATGGCTACTGTTCGGGGAGATGGCGACCGACTTCACATCCTCTTCAATGTCGGGCGCAATCCGAGCAAGTGCGGATGAGCTCAGGAAGGAGACAGAACTGTTGGAAATGACAGCAAGAAAATTTCCATTTGCAGCTAGAGCAAGAGAGCGGCAACTATCGATCTTCTCGGATTCTGCGAGCTGAGAGCCAGTTGATGCATCAAAGGACCTAACTCTGCCATCCTCGGATGTGGCAAAAATTTGTTGGCCATCGTTCGACCATGCAACTGGCGTGATGAAGTTGTATGAAGGAGGGGTGGTCTCAATGGTGATGAGTTCGTTGCTGTTGAGAGCGTCGAAGATGTGAACCGAACGACCATAGCAAGCAATGGCGAGCCGTCTGCCGTCCGGAGAGAATTTGACTCCGGTAATATCACCTGTGCATTTGATTGGCCCAACGATTCTCTCACCCGAGTCGATGTTCCAAATGTTCGCTTCGCTCTCTTCGGTTCCTGTTGCAAATGTCGTCGAATCGGGCGAAAAATCGACTGCAAACACTTGCTTTCCCTCCTCAACCTTGATGACTTTTTCCTTGACTTCTGCATCTAAGATAGTCGCCCCTTGAACGTGCCCGCACACAATCCACTTTCGGTCCCTCGACGCTGAAATTGCATTGATGTCCATTTCCGTCTGCTTTCTCACCTCTTGGCCATCTAGAACTCTCCATCGTCGAACCTCATCCCGAGTCCCACCCAACAAATGTGTCCCATCTGCCTGGAAAGCGACCGCATAAACCCCGTCAGCACTACCTGTGTTCAGCAACATTACATCGTCTGTCGAAATCTCAGCCTTGCACGACCCTCCATCAAGACTTCTACTTACTAGCCTTTGCCAATGCCATCTGAACGGATACTTTGCGGGCTCAGTGCGGAGGAAAAAGACGTTTTGATTACCTCATGATGCGCAATGTCCGTTCATTTATGATTGGCTCATGCGGGCGCCTCGTGGTTTCAGCGTCTCTTCGAAGTTCGCCGCATCCCGTTAACATCTGACCTCGACTCGGTGCCTCCCTCGAAAAATATGCACGCTCGGGTACTCGGTATCGAAAATCACGTTGACCGGCGTCGAAGATTACTTTGACAAAGTTTCAGCATTGCCCACGCGTCTAGAGCCCGAACTGGTCCTTTATCCTCAAATCGATGATTGGCGGATGCATCGAGGAGGAGGAGGAGGTGAACATTTTAGTCGGCTTGAGGTGCGTAACGTTGGTTTATCGTGTTCGAGCTGATCGGCTCATGCTGGCGCCTCTGCTTTGCATTCAGTCGACGAACCAATCTCTGTCAAGGTTATTCTGCCATCGTTTACCTGTTCTCGGAAACATATCATATACTAACCCCTGCCAATTGGATGGCAACTGTTTATGCACTGAGACCGCTCTTGGTAAAGGATGCAAGCTCTACATGATGGTTATAGCTTAGGTCAACTGCCTGGCAATGTGACCAGTGTTCGAGGCATGGTTATCCGAAGGGATATGGTCGTCGTCTCATAACGGGGGATTCTGGCTCATTTTCAACTTTAGCCCTCGGACGATCATGCCGTTTAGGGATCTGCGTAACCTGTATGGTTGATTTCCTAGTTTCAGCACCAGACGCCAGGAAGATGTACCTGCATATGGTGCGGATGTATGGATAGACGATGAAGCTTAACAAGGCGATCGAGTTGCTGGCTGTCGATTTGAGGTGTATCTATGGCCCCTTTGTGAACCCGCTTGACGCAGTTTGCAGGCATCGGTGTCCGATGGAGACTCGAACGTCGGGCGCTGAATGGACAAGACAATAGATACGTTTGAATTTTCCGCGAGCTTGCGACCTTACAGTAACACAGGAGACGACGAATAATGTGATTGATCTGTTTCAGCATACAGTCCGAGCAGCAGAACAGTTATCCGCTCGGTTAGACTTTTCCCCCTCGGGTTTCAAGCTCGGGGTTCGGAGAATCATGTCACTGTTATGCAGGTTTGTTAAAAAAAAAGTTGGTCCCGTTGGTTTGCGAGTCGCTTGACTTTGTCCTCTATTCGCTCCTGGCGCTCACATTACTTTTTCGTGCTTGACATCTCCTGTGTTCTCTCCTGAGACACTGTTGGCGACGTTCACAGCATCCTCATCATCAACTCGTTCGCTATCGTTTCCGCCCCATCGTGTCACGCACCCGTTATTCCGGTCATACCGTGGTTCATCGACCTGACTCGCCTCCGTCTATTCGTTATTGTTAAGGGGTTACACATGCTGAGTCTCACCCTCGGTGCAATGTCCCTCTGTATAATGATGGCCACATATCTAAAATTGCCATTGAAAGCAGTATCAGGCGCGTCGAGTGTGTGGCGTCAAGGAAGGTGACATGTAGGGACACGGACTAATTTAAATTTGATCTGATTAAAGTTTATACGAGTGAATGTAAATCGAGCACTACGGCAAAGGACGTGGCGGGAACGATTCATGTCTGGCGATAAATGTCGTACCTCTCTGAGCACGAAGCCGCCGAGGTTGGCCATGGATGTTCCACGTGTACCACGACGTGCAAGCATGGGTTGCAAGGCTCGGCAAATCATGTCAAGTCTCGCCTGCTCAGATAAATTGATCATCCAACTGCACTTTTGGTGACGATCATGTATAGATTTGTCGACTGGAGATAAACTAATGTGTGTCTTCCTCGACCTAAGGATTCGAGCGAAAGCGAAGCGACCATGCCAGAAGAGCGAACAAGACGATCACTTGACTTGTTTCGGGAAGACGCTAACTTACTGTGAGCCCCACGTCATAAATCGAAACAAAGTATGCGCACCGCTATGGCGAAACCATTGGATGGGTGTTGGGATGTATCCCTTGGTCATGTGGCTCTGCCTATCTCGAGCTAATGATAATCGAGCGAGTCAAACAGAAGGACGTGAAGAAAAAAACGCGTACCGATACGGCGACAGTAGCCGGACGATGAGACGCATCCTTCGTTTGTTGGTCCCAGCACAACGTGAGCCACCCAATCGTCGTCAATGACTGCCGGAGAGTCCTACCAAGCCAGTTATGTTCGGAGAGGCAGGAGCTTTGGTGCCAGAGGAAGCGGCGTTCTTCCGACGACTGCGGGCGGTCCTGGATTCGGCCTGTCCCTGGCTATCTGGCTTGGAGTGCGCTGTACCGTGCGATGAAGTTCTATGCATGAACAAGAACGAACGACTAACGATACGCTTTACGACCGTTGGCTGTGACAGGCCATTAGTCATGCCGCATCTACGAGTCTATCGAGAGAATAGACTCACATGAATGGGTTTTCCTGGCGCCATCGTCGATGGTCCCTCGTTTATGGTGTATACCACCGCTGGCGAACGAAAGAGGGAATTGGTTGTCTGGTGGGACTCGTTGCGCTGATGGGAAGCTTGTTTCCCATCTGCTTTACTCATCCTTGCTTGTAGTCTCCCGAAGAGTGTTCGCTTTTGAGGCGCTTCGGACACGGGAGATGTCACGGGTTGTGCGGTTGTGGGAGCACAGTCTGGCGTGTCAATCGTAGGATGAGATGGACCAGGTTGTGGTATGTCGACATTGCGTGTATGCTTGGATGAGGGCGACAAGGGGAGCTCCAGAAGCGTCAGCAAAGAAACGGGAGCAGCCCAGGGACAAGATAAACGTCGTTATAGTTGAATCTTTGATCCACAGGCGCGCTTGACAGCACCTCGGCCTGTATTGCGCGGGATGAGCTCTCGAACCAAAGAAAAGCAGGTCACTGTACGTCTAGCGAATCACCAGGATGCTCACAAGGAAAGGTCCGCATGACTCTGGAAGGTTTTGGGCTCCGAATGGCGATTCTTTCACCCAATTCGATGTCCGCGTAAGTCCCTGTCGTTAATTTGGTCAAGTCGGGTTAAATGTCGATCATATGCACACTATTTCCCCTCGATTTCGACAACCGTTTCCTTGAGTTCGGCATCCAAGATACTCCCCTCACGCGAGTGCCCGTATGCGATCCACTTTTCGTTCCTCGACACCGCAATCGCGTACACCACCATCCCCACCCGCCTTGCCACCATTTGGCCGTTTGCAGCTCTCCATAGCTGAACTACGTCCCGATTCCCGCTCAGTAAATGTATTCCATCGCGCAGGAAAGCGACCGCAAAGGCATCATCAGTGTGCTAGGATTAGCTTGGAGGGGCTGCTGCTGCCCAGCACGCGAGGTGGCATCAGCACTTTGCGTCGCTTTTGCAGTGTCACGGACAAAGGCCATCTGTCAAACAAGTTCGGTCAGACAACTTTTGAACACTCCAAATATAGTATCTGTGAGGTAATAATTTGTTTTCGCATTAGCGAGCCAATGAGCATTCAGGAATTGTACCAAAATGTCTTCAGAAACATTACGGCTCGACCTTCGGGCTAGCCGAGATTTGAGCTCAATTTCCCACACTTTACCTCTTCTCGTGGTTGGCACGATGTTGGAGCGTGGGCGTTTCTTGAAGGGTTCAGCAAATCGCCATTGTCGAGCGCTAGTCCGCGATGCAAAGCATTTTTCTGTTTCTGCTCTCGCTGATTCTTCGTCTTCGTTTGTCCGCTGGACGCGTAGCACTCGCATTTCGAGCTCGGGTCGCTTCTTTTTGGAGGGTGTTTACGTTTGCCATCCGCCACGGGGAGCAACCCAAGGTTTGCCTCCCCGCAAGCGATGTTCCGCTGGGTCTTGGCAGCCGCCCCAGTGATGAGCGTGTACAGCTCCTGGAAGACGGAGATGAAACCAAGGGAACTCTTGCAGTCATGCCCGTACGGCAAAATACGAACTGGCGGGAGAAGTGCCAGGGAGTTCAGCCGCTCAGTTCTGCATCGGGCGTGGGCCGATTTATATTCGAGCCCGCCACTCCTGATCAAGTCTCACAAAGGTATAAAGCCAAGAAAGCTAGGCGAGTTTTCCTGCGATCTACCATTTCTCACTCTAACCGTTATTGCTCAGTTCCAACAGCAACGATCCTCCCAAGATTCCACCTGGGCCACTAAAACTTTATGCCTTCTCAGAGTCAGTTCTCATGCTTTGCGAGACGATCATTTTCTTAGCAGATCTGACGCAGACCATCACTCCCGGATGGATGGAAGCGACTTATTCATCCAGAAGGGAATGTTGTTTATTATCATCAGGACTTGGTACTCTTCCTTTTCTGTGAATGCCGTGTTGTTGATTGAATCCGAACCTCTAGCGCATATTCACGGAGGATGATATTCTTCGTCACGGAAATAATACCATTGATTGCGCAAAGATACTCATACAACAAGCAATGGAAATCGAGGGTGATATCATGGATGATCTAACAGAGATCGTGCTGAATGTTGACAAGAATATTTGTCGCTATTACTTTGTTGACCATACACGTCACCTTCTCTTCTGGGCGCGGGAGGTTGATCTGCGCAACGATCTCGATATCTGGTTGCAGGGAGTCACCGAGTATAGTCACATCAGTATGTCTCGTATGCCTTTCGACTCTGTCACTGAAACATGTTCAGGGTATTACGTCGAGTCCCAGTATTGGTATTCTTTTCCCAGCGATTTTTCAGGTACATACGCATCGGCTGCGTTTTTATTATAATGCTGACCACTACTCAAGTATGTCACATATGTACCATACACAATTTAGGTGGCACTGTGAATATTTTCCACATGGCCGCATCCTACCAAAACACATTTACGACGACCTAAGAGGGGTGCTCAACTTTTCCAAGACTGGTACGCCTTTATGCGTGGGAATTGCAACATAACTCTTATCAACTCACAGACACCAATACCGGTGACTCTTCGCTGAGTCCGTTGGCGCAAGGGGAGCTAGTTTCAATTCTGGACCTTGTCAACTCATTCAAGGGTAGGTTCCTTGGCCCATCCTCCTTTGTCTGGCTGACTATTTGGGAAGATGACGAGACTATTTCCGATCCAAACAATATCTGGATTATTAGTAAGACTTGCCTTTTTAAATAAATGAGATAATCTTTACTGATGTTACTCAAAGCAAGGTACATGGCATTGTTCGGTGGGTATTAATCGTTACGTCGTTTTGCTATTCCGCTCCTCTAAACACACCATTAGTTGAGAACAGGTTCTACAACTTTGCCGGTCAAGCGTGCGCGAGGTTAAGCGCTGATACATCATTGTTCAAGGAACAAAATCGGGATCGTCTTTTTGTATTCAAAGCTGTCAACATCCTTCTATTTGGATCGCCAAAGGAACATTCTGGTCTGCTAAAGCGGGTCTGGGTGGATGGAACTGTCATCCAGCCGCGTTGGAAGGATTTCGTTACTAGGATCACAACTGAATTGGGACGATATACCGTTCTCGTGAGTCACCCAACGTCTTTTCATGCTAATAGTCTTACAGCCCGCAGTCGACAGTGATGTTGGCTCTCAACTTTAGCTTTCTTGCTGTTCCCGGCGTTGTTACTCCAGACTCGCCTACGACGTCAATACAAATCACCATCTATTGTTCAATAGTCTCGGCAGTCGCGTCCATCTTGTTTTCATACGCTTTAATGAACGTGTATAGTAACCCGAACCTCGCGCCCGCTGACCGTGTGGTAAGTTCCATCTCGAATGTTGTGTTTCCTTTCAGCGCTCACATCATTCATGATAGGCAGGTGTCATGCAGATTCTTGATGAATATGACTGGGGCATGAGTTGCTTTGCCATCATGCACAGTCTTCCGGCTGCCAGTGTCGATTGGTCGTACGTCCAGCCTATTTTTGAGGCTCGCCGGATCTCATCTTGCGGCTTCTAGAATCATGCTCTTCATCACAGCCTTCGCGATTCAGATCTTTTATTCGCAAGATCGCACCACTATCGTGACGCTCTGCGTCGTATTTTTCGTGCTCATGCTCTTTGCAGCGATGAGTGCTGTCATAATGCGGTTGTTTTATAAAGTAGGTGACGTGGATAACGAGGCTGATGTGGACGATGCAGACACTTCCAATGAAACGGCCCAACGACACGCAGGACCTCGAGACGATCTCGAACGGGGCACGGGGTAGTGACATTTAATTCGAGCGGGACCATGGATGCTGGTCGTCTTGATTTTTTTGTGAATGTATGCTACGTATTTTCTTTCTGTTCATCTTTGTACTGCCTTTTGCCAGGATATCTATATACCCACTCCGCTCTCGATCGAGTTCTCGAATAGTACAGCGTGACATCGCGATGTAGTGGTCACTTTTCGTGTCGTGTGTGTTGAACGTTATTGTGCATCATTTCGCACGTCTTGGTGCATTGACTACTGATGGTCATGTGCCACGAAATGTCGACGTTGCGTTCGACATCTCGTGTCTTTCCCAGCCGATGTCGTTTGAAATGGATGGTTGTTTGGAGACCTCGATGATTTAGTTCTTTGGTCAGTGCCTCGCTCGGCATGTGATGTCTTCGTTGTCGATCTCGGCTCGTAGCTCGACTCATTCTGGTAACTATTCCATACTGCCGACGGGATTGGGAGTTATCATCGGGATATCGAGCCTTGCTGATCGTTTGTAATTCGTGCCGCGAACCAGGCCTTCAGGCACCAACTCTATCACAATCACATGTAAGTACATTGAACCCAAAAAATAAATGGAATCAAGATGCATGTAGTTTAAACATGACGTGTCTCGTCTCTCAATACATGATCCACTGATCGAATTTCTTCTGACTCCGTCCCTCCCTCCTCCCTCCCTTCAAGAGCCTGGCTCGAAGTACCTTCCATAAATGCAATTGTAGAGACTGTAGCCTGTGACAGACCGAATCCTGTGTCGATTCCCTGTACACGGCCATGGGAGTCATGGTTATATAACTCTCGAACGCTGATTATGAATCGCGGCATCAAGGTGCACATCATGATAGTCGATAATGTGTTTAAGAATGTCATCGGGATGAGGTTGCTTGTATTTCCGATCATAGCCTCAATAAGATATGAAACAGTAAAGATTGTGCACCTATATAATTAGTGTTAGGTTCGCGTGAAAGGGATTGAAAATTCGGTGGATATAAAAATAAGAGAATGGATGAATCAGGACAGACTTACACGAAAAAATACATTATTCCATCTTTCGTAAGTTGCTTCATGTATCGGTTAAGCTGCCACTGCTTAGTTGCTTCGTACATCCTTGCCGACTGCTTTACAGATTGGCTGATGGCGAGAGAAAGTAGTGTAATGCTGAGAACGAGTTGGGGAATCATAGGATAGAGGTTAAAAAAAGGTAGTACGCCTGTCAAACTGAAGTTGCAGAAAGAAGTATTGAGAATCTGGATTATGGAGACTGGGAAAAGGTTCAGCAATAGAACTGACATGGAATTAAAGCGAAGCGCAAACATACCTGAGAGATAGGTGTTTGGATTGTTGTAAACTCCACAAAAAACCACTGATATGACAATTTCTGGGATATAAATGGAGAGAAGCATCCAAAGAATCCTTTTTGATCGACTGCACATTGCATACAACCGAAGGATCATCACCACTTCATTCAAGGCTTGTTAAAGAAAAAAAGGCATTAATGAATTGTTGCTTACGATCTGCAGCATCAAGATATAATGGGAATGCCCAGGCATTGACAAGACAAGTTACAGTACCTTCAAAACAATGAGTCATGAGAACAATATCACGAACAGCGCAGCTATGTACTTACATCTGCAGACAATTTGTAATGCAGTTGGTCAAATGTGAGACACGTACATCTTCCACATGTTAATTTGTGATGAGAAATGGAAACTAGAAAAGACTGACTGCTAGTGGGCCCTTCAAAAGCGTAGTACCATCTACAAATATCAATAATGCGTTCTATTAGCTTGATTGGAATTAGCGAGATATTTGACATACTGAAGCTAGAAGAACTAGACTGAAGATGAGATGATTGCCATGATCTGTATGATTCAAAAATAGCTTATATGTATGCGTACATCGCCAAGCAGAGACCAACATAGCGAACCTAGTATGGTTATGCCAGTTCGAAAATGCATCCCCAAATACGTATGTAAACGTACGACAATAAAGAGGGTAGAGACCCAGGTCCAGCGTTTGTGCTGTGTGCTCGTAAATGGATTCATATCTCGTGTTAACCACCCTGCCTTACCCAAATGTATTCCACCTTCGAATATCATTAATCACTAACGAATTGAGTGATGGGGGAAAGCATACCTCTCTAGGAAAGGTGAGAACTGGGAAGGTTGTAGTCTTAATTGCAGAGTGAGATCATGTCTGGCTACTTACAATAATCATACACAACCGCGGTGATGATAGGAACTGTATCAGTCCATTAGACTGGGAAATATGACCAATTGACAGGATTCGTTCATACGAGATAAGTAGTCATATGTTTGAAGAGACGCCAGGGCAGACTGCGGGTTATATGACATGAGGGATATCACGAGCTTGACAACCAAATCGTTGAGATAATAGAAGAGTCACGATTCATCGTGCAGTGACATCCACAAGACAGTTATACCCTTCCACACTGAGCAGAGCCAAGCATTTTTTTGACAGTCACATGAAAAGATGGGGACGGTGTGAAATAGATTTGATAGGCGCACAACGAAAGTTTACAAGCCACATCACCGCCTACCCTTATACGGAAGGCATGGACGGCTCGCCAGGGAGTGGCGTTATGCAAAGATCCGACTCGGAGGACAGCAAGGCTCATCTCGGATGTTCCGCGGCCATCTGGGCATCTGTCACTCTCCCGTGCACTCATCGCGGCCGCTAGCGAAAGGTCCGTTCGTGAGCACTGTGTTCAAATCCGATTCGGCTTTGCGCCTCATTGATGGTCCTCTCTGTTGGGGCTCGATGTCTCAGAAAGTGATACAGGGTGAAAATGATAGGACGTGACGTGAATCAAAGATACATGCCACCGATAACGGGAACTCACCCCGCCATCGGCCACACAATCATGTTAAGGGCATGATGCAACCAGCCGCAGCTTCCTTCATTAGAAAGCATGGGGTATAACGTGCCTGATGAACCGTCAGAGTTTGCCAAGGGAGACAAGTGGTTCAGGAGGAACTTAGAGCCTGCGGCTATATCCACAAATTAATGATACAGTACATTTTTTGATGCGCTCGGCCACCTTTCGAGAATCAGTTCACGCCTTCTCTTGTCGCGGTGCAGACAGCTGATCCATAGGGACTCGTGGAGCGACCTCCATCAGCGGCTCATTCTCAGAACGGCATCATAGGGTTGAATGTCTGAATCGTGGGAATATGTCGTCTGAAATGATGATTCTCACTTCATTTCGTAATTAGTTCTTGTTGCAATTTTTTTTTGAAAATCGATCACGAGCGTTTCCCCTCCGAACATCGATGACCTTCTCCCTGACTTCCGCGTCCAAAATAGTTGCCCCTCCATCGAGTTCACATGCAATCAATTTTCGGTCCCTCGACACTGATATCATCAGCTTACACAGGCGCCCATGATTGCAGCGCCTCCCCAAAGTTCGCCGGATCCCATTAACGTCTGACCAGTGGTTAGAGGACAAATTGGGGGACATTCCACTCAATTGGGCTCGACTCAGTGTGCAACATTGGTTTGTAATACTCGAATCTGGACACTTCGTTTCAGCGCCTCTTCTTATCTGGGTCTTATCAGGAGCTGTGCACGTTTATGTACTCAGCATCGGAAACCATGGCGACCAGTACCGAGCATTGCTCTGACTAATTTTCCATCCCTCGACAGATGATTGGCAGACACAAAGTGGAGGAGGGGGACATTTCGGTTGTCAATGCGCGAGGCGTGCAACGTTGATTCATAACATTCGAGCTGCTCTACTTACGCAGTCGCCTGTCGTTGCTTAGATGCATTGCATGTAATTGCTCCGCTCGTAGTGATAACTGCTGCCATGTAACAATAAAATCGTTTTCGGAATACATCAGCCATATTCAGATAAAAATTTTATCGCATGTCGGGAAATATACCTCGTTCCTCTCGGCTTTTCCGAGTACGCATAGCTGTTCCACGTGCCCACCGACGTGGAAACGACGAGTCGCCTTACCTCGCCGAGGTGATCCAACCATGCCAAGTCCCGCCCGCTTAAATAACATCAAGTATAAGGTTGTCCTCAAACTAGAATCTGAAAACAGGAGGTAAACTAATGTGTGCCATCCTCGACTTGAGGGTTCGAGCGACAGCACGGCATCCATGTAGGAAATATGAACGAAATGATCGCTTGGCCAGTTCCAGGCCGATGCTAATTCTCCATGAGCTCTACACAATAAATTGAACCAAAAACACACGGACCGTCATGAGAAAACCGGATGTATCCCTTGGTATCGTGGCCTCGCCCACTTCGGGCTGTTGCTTATCAGGCGTAGGCAAAACGAATCAAAGCGGAGAATAGCACGCATACCGTTTCCACGACGGCAGTAGTATGCTGAGAAGCATCCTTTGTTTGCTGTTCCTAGTGCGACGTGAGCTCTCTCAAAATGTAGATCCCGTCGACGAAGAAAATAGCATACATCATTAGTGCTTTCGGTTGCGAGAACTTGGGCGCCGGCGGAAGCGGTGTTCTTTTGACATTTGCGGGCTGCCTTGGCTTCGGCATTTTCCCGGGCTATTTCACTTTGGGTGCGCTGAAACGTGTGTTGAGCATTTACGCATGTTGAGAGACGAATGAGTTACAATGCGAACTGAAACTGTAGGCTATGATGGATGGTCCATCAGTCATACTGCATCCATCAGTTCAAGTAAACGCACATGTTTTGGCTGGGCTGGCGCCATTGTCGATTCCCCCCCTATTTTAGCGTTCGCTTCTACTGGCGAGTGGGAGTCGGGCTGGAAATTGGAAGTCTGGCGAGTCTTGTCGTGTCGACGAGAAAGGCGCTTTATGCCTTCTTTTTCCATCCTCGTTCGTAATTTTCCGAAGAATGTTTGCCGTCGAGGTGCTTCGAGCGTGTGGATTTCACCAGAGCGAGATGCCTCTGGGCGCGGCGCAGCTGTGGGAGTGAGATCAGACACGTCGATCCTGGGATTGGATGTGCCAGATCGGAGCGTCTCAGAGTCGATGTCATGACCTTCGGATGATAGTGGCGAGGGCGCCTTCACGCGCGTCAGTAAGAGAAATGAGAAAAGACCGAGTATACTACGAACCTCGTCGTAATTGAAGCCTTGATCCCTAGGCATACTCGTTGGCACCTCGGCCTGCATCGGTGTGAGATTCCGATTGAAAACGGAAACGGAGAAGCTCGTACGTAGAGGATATCGCTGTCACCGTCCCCGTTGTGCGTCTTGGGCGCGGGTCGTTTCTGCAAAGAGCATGTCAGCGCAAGTCTTTCGGTAACAGAGTGAAGAGATGCTACCGCAGGCGGACCGACGTCGTGACCTTCACCGTCAGCCTTGTGTGCGTGTGGACCGGATTCCGGAGGTCGTTCCTGCGATGAATGAGTCAGCGTCACGAGTATTTTAGTGTGTAAGAAAGAGACTCTACTGCGAGCGCGTCGTCGTCTTCATTCGAAATCAAAGGTTGCTCTTCCTGTAACCAACATGGCGCGTCAGCATGGATCTAAGCAGGACCAAGGATACTTGCATGGAAGGGGCCGTATGACTCCGGAAGAAGGGTGCCGAGACTCCGGACGGAGATTTTCCCGTCCTGTTGCCCAATAGCGAGATGGCTGCTGTTTGGGGAGATGGCGACTGACCATGTGCTCTCTTCAATGTCGGGGGCAATCAGAGCGAGTGAGGATGAGCTCAGGAATGAAATGGAATGGTAGGAAATGACAGAAAGAAATTTTCCATTTGCAGCTAGAGCAAGAGAGCGGCATCCATCGATCTCCTTGGATTCTGCAAGCCGTGACCCAGTCGATGCATCAAAGGACCTGACCTTGCCATCCTCGGATGTGGCAAATATTTCTTGGCCGTCATTCGACCATGCAATCGGCGTGATGTAGCTGTATTGCGGAGGGACGGTCTCGATGGTAATGAGTTCACTGCCGTTGCGAGTGTCGAAGATGCGAACTGAATGACCCAAGCAGGCGGTGGCGAATCGCTCGCCGTCCGGAGAGAATTTGACTCCAGTGACTCCATCCGCTGTCGGATTAGCCAAACGATTTTCTTGCCCGACTCGATGCTCCAAATGTTCGCTTCCCCCCCATAAGTCCCTATCGCTAATTTGGTCGAGTCGGGTGAAATGTCGACCACATATACGCTGGTTCCTCCCTCGACTTCAATGACATTTCCCTTGAGCTCAGAGTCAAAGATAGTTGCCCCTTTAGTGTGTCCGCATGCAATCCACTTTTGGTCTCTCGACACTGAAATTGCGTTGATGATCATCCCTGTCTGCTTTCCCACCTCTTGGCCATCTGCGACTCTCCATCGTTGAACTCCGTCACGGGTCCCACTCAACAAATGTGTCCCGTCTGCCTGGAAAGTGACCGCATAAACCACGCCAGTAACACCTGTGTTCAGCAACATTACGTCGTCTAGCGATTCAGCGAAATCTCAGCCTCCCACGACCGTTCATCAAAACTTCTACTCACTAGCTTCTGTCGATGCCATCCGAACACGATACTTTGCGGGCTCAATGCGGAGAAAAAAGACGTATCGATTACCTCATGGTGCGCGAAGTTCATTTATGATTGGCTACGCAGGCGTCTCATGGTTTCAGCGCCTCTTTGAAGTTCGCCGGATTCCGTTAACATCTGACCCGAAAACTGTGCACGCTCGCGTACTCGGTATCGGAAATCATGTTGATCGGCGTCGAGGATTACTCTGACAGAATTTCGACATTGCCCACGCGTCCGGAGTCCGGACTGGTCTTTTATTCTCAGATCGATTATTGGCCGACACAGTCGAGGAGTAGGAGGAGAACATTTTAGTCAGCTTGAGGTGCGCAACGCTAGTTTATAGTGTTTGAGCTGATCGACTCATGCTGACGCCTCCGCTTCGCATCCAGTTGACGAGCCAATCTTTGTCAAGGTTATTCCGCCATCGTTTGCCTGTTCTCGGAAGCATATCATATGTCAACCCCTGCCAGTCGAACAGCAGAGGCTGATGTACAGAGACAACTCTTGTTAGAGGATGCAAGCTCTACACCAAGGGAAAAAGCTCGGGCCGACTGCCGGGCCATGCGACCGGTGTTCGAAACGTGCTACCAGAAGAGATATGGCCGTCAGCTCACAACGGGTGTTTCTGGCTCGTAGTCAACCTCGACCCTCGGACGATCATACCAACGTTTAGGGATCTGTGTAACCTATACGGTTGAATTTCCGGTTTCAACATCATTGAATGCTGGGAAGATGTATCCGTATGCGCCACTGATGGAGACGATGCGAATGTATGGACAGACGATGAAGCATAACAAGGCGATCGAATTGCTGGTTGCTGATTCGAGGCGTATTTACTGCCCTTTTGCGAACTCGTTCAACGCAGTTTGCAGGCATCGGTGTCTGATGGTGATTTGAACGTTGGACGCCGAATAGACGAGACAACAGACATATCCAAATTTTCCGCGAGCTTCTGATCGTGGCACCAGCGACACAAAAAACGACGAATAACGTGATTGGTCTGCTGTTTGCGAGTCGTTTCACTTGTCCCTTATTTGTTCCTTGCGCTCACGTTGCTGTTTCGTGGTCGACATCTCCTGTGTGCTCTCTTGGGGCACTCTTGGTGACGTTCACAGCGTCATTATCGCCAACTCGTTCGCTATTGATTTTGCCCTGTCGTCTCACGCACCTGTTTTTCTAGATGTACCGTGGCTCATCGACCAGGCTCGCCTCCGTCTATTCGTTATTGTAAGTGGTTACACATACTCGGTGCAATGTCCCTCTGCATAATGATGGCTACTGATCTAAAATACTCGAGAACAGTATCAGGCGCGCCTTCGGGGGCGTGACGTCAAGGAAGGCGGCGTGTAGGGACGCTGACTGACTTAAATTTGATCTCATTGAAGTTTACGTGAGTGAATCCGAATCGAGCACCACGACCAAGGAGACACGATAAGATCGATTCATCTCAGGCGATATACGTCTTAGCTCTCTGCACACGAGGCCACCGTGGCTGAACGTTAACATGGGTGTTCCATGTGTACCAAACGTGTAAACGAGATCATTTTCCATTCACGCCGCAGAACTTGACCTCCAGACACAAATTCCATCCGAATCAAATGTGAGTACATCGAACCGAAGAGACAAATGAAATCAAAATGTAGACTAGTGACAAAAGACGTATGTAGTTCAAACATGATATGTTTCATCCCCCAATATATAATCCTCTGATCGAATTTCCTCCACCTCCGCCCCTCCTTCCTCTTCCCCTTCAAGAGTCTGGTTCGAAGTACCTTCTATAAATGCAATTGTAGAGACTGCGGCCTGTGACAGACCGAATCCTGTATCGATTCCCTGTGCACAACCACGGGAGTCATAGTCAAATAGCTCTCGGACGCTGATTATGAATCGTGGCATCAGGGCGCACATCATGGTAATCGAGAATGCGCTTAAGAAGACCATCGGGATGGTGTTGATTGTATTTTGGTGTACCGTCTGGATAAGATACGAAACAGTATAGATCGTGCTCCTGTATAATTATAGCGTTAGGTTCGCATGAAGGGGATTGAAACTTTGATGGATATAAAAATAAGTGAATAGATGAATCGAGACAGACGTACACGGAAAAGTACATTATTCCATCTTTCGTGAGTTGTTTCATGTACCGGTTAAGCTGCCATTGCTTGGTTGCCTTGTACATCTCTGCCGACGGCTTCACAGTTTGGCTGACAGCGAGGGAAAGGAGTGTAATGCTAAGAACGAGTTGTGGAATCATAGGATAAATGGCAAAAAATGGTATGTCTGTCGAACTGAAGCTGCAGAGAGAAGTATTGAGAATTTTAATTATGGAGACTGGAAAAAAGCTTTAGCAATAAGACTAACATAGAACTAAAGCAGAACACAAACGTACGTGAGAGATAGGTGTTTTGATTGTTGTAAAGTCCACAAAAAACTAATGACATGACAACTTCTGGGATGTAAATCACGAGGAGCATCCAAAGAATCCTTTTGGATCGACTCCACATTGCATACACCCGAAGGATCATCACCACTTCATTCAAGACTTGTTAAATGAAAAAATGGCATTGATGTAATTGTTACTCACGATCTGCGACATCAAGAAATAATGGGAATCCCCAGGCATTGACAACATTAGTTACAGTACCTTCAAAATAATGGGTCGTGAGAACAATATCACAAACAGCATAGCTATGTACTTACATCTGTGGACAATTTGTGATACAGTTGGTCAAATGTGAGGCACTTACATCTTCCGCATGTTAGTTTATGATGAGAAACGAGAATTAGAGATGACTAACTGCCAGTGGGCCTTTCAAAAACGTAGTACCAACTACAAATGCCAGTAATGCTTTCTATTAGCTTGATTGAAATTAATGCTGAATTTAGCATACCAAAGGTAGAAGAACTAAACAGGAGGTGAGACGATTGCCATGATCTGTATGATCCAGATATAGCTTATATACGTACATTGCCAAGCAGAGGCCAACATAGCGAACCTAGTATGATCATGCCAGTTCGAAAATGGGTCCCTAAAATATGTATATAAACGCACGACAATAAAGAGGGTAGAGACCCAGGTCCAGCGTTTGTGCTGTGTGCCCATAAATGAATTCATATCTCGTGTTAATCACCCTGCCTTACCCAAATGTATTCCACCTTCGAATATCATTAATCACAGACAAATTGAATGATGTGGGAAAGCATACCTCTCTAGGAAAGGTGAGGACTGGGAAGGTTGTAATCATAATTGCAGAGTGAGATCATGTCTGGCCACTTACAATAATCATACACAACGGCGGTAATTATAGGAACTGTATCAGTCCATTAGACTGGGAAATGTGACCAATTAACAGGGTTTGTTCATACGAGATAAATAATCATATGTTTGAAGAAACGCCAGTGCAGACTGCGGGTTATATGACATGAAGAGTATCACAAGCTTGACAGCCGAATTGTTGAGGCAGGAGAAGATGGGAGCAGCGCGAGATAGGATTGATAGGCGCATGATGAAAACATAAGTTCACATGTTTACAAGCCACATCACTACCTACCCTGATACGGAAGGGACAAACAAGGGATCGTTGAAAAGTATAGATTCACCACAGGATGGCACTATATAAAGATAAGACTCAGACAGCATGCCTCATCTCGGCTGTTCTGTGATCATCTTGGCATCAAATCCCGATTTGTCACTCTCCCCCACACTTATCCAGGCCGCTAGCAGATGGTCCATTCGCAAGGACTGTGTTCAAATCCGATTCAGCATCACACCTCCACTGATTGTCCTCTACGGTCGAGCTCGACGTCTCAACAGGTCATTCCACCAGGCCATTCCACAATTGTTACAGGGTGAAATTGATAGGTCATGACGTGAATTGAAGCTAGTACATACCACCGATAACGAGAACTCGCCCCGCCATCGACCAAATAATTATGTTAATGGCATGGTGCAACCAGCCACAGTTTCTTTCACCGGAAAGCATGGAGTATGGCATGCCCGATGAACCATCAGAGTTTGCCAATGGAGACAAGTGGTTCAGGAGGAACTTGGAGCCTGCCAATGTGGCTTTTTATCCACAAATCGATGATACAGCATGTTTTTTGGTGCGCCCGGCCATCTTCCAAGGAAAGCATAGGTCAGTTCGCGCCTTCTCTTGTCGCGGCACAGACAACTGATCCATTCCATGTAAGGACTCGTGGAGCGACCTCCATCAGCGGTTCGTCATATTATTCCCATATGAACACGTAGAATGACACGGTGGGAACGGATGATACCCCAAACGTTCACTTCCAAATTTCCGCAATTAGTTGCTGTTGCATTTTTTTTGAAGTCGACCGCAGGCGCTTCGTTTCCCTCTCAAACATAGACCTTCCACCTGATTTCGGCGCCCAAAATGAGAGCCATTTGACTTACCCTTTATTCGTTCCTGGTATTCACGTTGTTGTTGCGTGGCCGACATCTCCTGTGCGCTCTCTTGAGACAGAGACACTCTCGACCACGTTCACAGCCTTCAACGCCGACTCGTTCACTACTGTTTTCAACCCATCGTCTCACGCGCCCGTTATTCCAGACGTATCGTGGTTCATCGACCGGGCTCGCCCTCGTTTATTCGAGTTGTTATAGGTGGTTACACATACTGGGCCTCGCCCTTGCTGCAACGTCCCTCAGTGTAATGATGACCACCGATCTAAAATCGTCGGGGACAGTATCAGACGGGCCCTCGAGGACATAACGTCAAGAAAGGCGGCGTGTAGAGGAGCGGGACTGATTTGAGTTTAATCTCATTGAAGTTTGTGCGAGCAAATCCGGATAGGGCACCAACGACTAAGGACACGACGGGAACGATTCATGTCTGGCGATATACCTCTCCGAACGCGAGGCCATCGCGGTTGGACACGGATATTTCACGTGTACTACAACGTGCAAACAACGGATCGCAAAGCTCGTCCAATCACATCAAGTTCAAGCCTCGCCTTCACGAATAAATCGATCATCCAACCGCATTTTTGGTGACAATTAACTATAGATTAGAATCGAATGAAAAAACGCAGAAATCATGTTGACTAGAGATAAATTAATTAATGTGTGCCTTCCTCGACACGAGGATTCGAGCGAAAACAGAGCAGCCACGCCGGAAGTGCGAACGAGACGATCGCTTGACCTGTTTCGGGAAGATGCTAATTCACGGTGAGCTCTACAACATAAACCGAAACGAGATACGCGCACCGCTATAGCGAAACCGTTGGATGGGTGCTGAAATGTATCCCTCTGTTGTGTGGCTATGCCTATCCCGGGCTAACGATAATCGACTGAGTCAAACAGAACGATGCGAAGAAAAACACGCGCACCGTTTCGGCGGCAGTAGCCAGACGTCGAGACGCGTCCCGCGTTTGTCGGTCCTAGCACAATGTGAGCCGCCCCAATGTCACCAGTGACTAGCAGAGTCCTACCGTAGTGCCAGTTACGTTCGGGGAGGCAGGAGCCTCGACAGTGGAGGAAGCGGCGTTCTTCCGGCGATTGCGGGCAGTCTTGGTTTCGGTCTTGTCCCTGGCGATCTGGCTTGGAGTACGCTGTGACGTGCGGTGAGGCTCCACGCATGAACAAGAGCGAATGACTAACAACACGCTTTGCGACTGTCGGCTGTGACGGACCATCAGCCACGCCGCATCAACGAGTCTATCGATGAACTAGACTCACATGAGTGGGTTTTCCTGGCGCCATCGTCGAAGGTCCCTCGTTTATGGCGTTCATCACCACTTGCGAGCGAGGGGAATTGACTGTCTGGCGGGACCCGTTGCGCTGATGGGAAGCCTGCTTTCCATCTGCTTTGCTCATCCTGGCTCGTAGTCTCCCGAAGAATGTTCGCTTTTGAGGCACTTCGGACGCAGGAGATGTCACGGGTTGCGTGGTTGTGGGAGCGCGGTCTGGCGTGTCAATCGTAGGATTGGACAGACCAGATTGTGGTATCTCAACATCGTGAGTATGCTGGGATGAGGCCGACGAGGGGGGCTCCAGAAGCGTCAGTAAAGAAGCGGGAGCAGACCAGGGACAAGACGAACATCATCATAGTTGAACCCTTGATCTACAGGTGCGCTTGACGGCACCTCGGCCTACATTGGGCAGAATCAGCTCTCGAATTAAAAAGACAAAGGTCACTGTACGTCGAGCAAATCACTGCCGCCTCCGCTGTGCATCTTAAACGCAGGTCGTTCCGACAACGAACAAACATGAGATATGAACTTCACCGCCACCGATGATGCTCACAAGGAAAGGTCCGCATGACTCTGGAAGAATGGTTCCGAGGTTCCGGATGGCGATCTTTCCGTCGTTTCGCCCAATTGCGAGAAAGCCGCTTTCTGGGGAAATGACAACCGACCGTATATTGTCTTCAATGTCAGGGGAGATCCGATCAAGTGTGGATGGGTCCAGGAAGGAGACGGACTCCAAGGAAATAACAGAGAGAAATTTTCCATTGGCAGCTAGAGCGAGAGAGCGGCAGCCATCAATTCCCTCAGATTCTGCAAGCTGGGAGCCGGTGGATGCATCGAAGGACCTGACTTTGCCATCCTCGGATGTGGCAAAGATTTGTCGGTCATCATTTGACCATGCAATCGGCGTGATGAAGACCTTTGAGGGAGTGATGGTTTCAATGGTGATGAGTTCATTGCCGTTATGAGTGTCAAAGACGCGAATGGAACGACCACAGCAGGCAGTGGAGAATCGATCGCCGTTCGGAGAGAATTTGACTCCAGTGACTCCATCCGCATGTTCGATTGGCCCGACGATTCTCTCGCCCGACTCGATGCTCCAAATATTCGCTTCCCCGCCATAAGTCCCTGTCGCTAATTTGGTCGAGTCGGGTGAAATGTCGACCACATACACCCTGGTTCCTCCCTCGACTTGGACGACCGTTTCCCTGAGTTCGACATCCAAGATACTTGCCCCACTCGAGTGCCCGCACGCGATCCACTGTTCGTTTTTCGACACAACAACCGCGTACACCGCCATTCCCATCTGCTTTCCCACCACTTGGCCGTCTGCGAGTCTCCATAGTTGAACTCCGTCACGGTCCCCGCTAAATAAATGTGTTCCATCATGCCGGAAGGCGACCGCAAAAACCTCGTCAGTTCTACCCGTGTCCAGCAACGTCGTGTCGTCTCACGAAATTTCAGCCTTGCACGACCACTCATTACAAATTGCTACTCACGAATCTCTGTCGACGCCATCTGAACTGACAGTACGCGGGTGCAAAATGGGGGAAGAGGATGTTTCTGTTGTCTCGCCGTGCGCAGCGTTGTTTCGTTTTTCTCAAATTGGTTCGCTCATACGGACGCCTCGTGTTTTCGGCGTCTCTTTGTTCAAATTCCATCAGCATCGTCACCAACGGTTGGGGACTCAAATTGGAAGGGAGACTCTACTCAACCCGACCCGGTGCGCAACATTGGTTTATAATACTCAAACTGGTCAGTTCAGTCGGACTCCTCGTGGTTTAGCGCCTCTGTTCAGATCCCATCAAAAATATCCCGCATCAGAAACCATCGCGACCAGTGTCGAGCATTACTCTGAGTCGCAATGCCTGAACGCGTTCACTTGACAGAACACTTATTAGCACACGCCAATAGCCGGTTGTACAAGCAGTTCCTACCATCCTGTAGCGACTCGCCAGCATCGCAAGTTCGGGCCGACGTTTATCACAGTGCTCTGCATCTTCATGGGATCCAATCCCTCTCGAGACATTATCGGTCCTAACGACAGTAGGAAAACGATACGTGCTCTTCAAATTCGCGCAAGGCGGTCCGCGTACCTCGTTGCTACTTCGTATTGCCTCTTTGCTTGATTTGTCAGCTGCTTGCATTGGCTACGGGGTTGACAGCAAACAACAGTTGATGTCAAGATGGTTTTCGAGCGACCATATTTAATCCAACGACTTTCCTCCATCACTACAGTGAATGACTTTGAATACTTCCATGGAGTGACTCTTTGCGGCCCCATCCACGCACAAAATATCACATGTGTACCCAGTTTTGACGGCCTCGAGCTGTGGTCTGATGGGTCTGATGATCAGACTCCATATCTTCGATGGCTCCGGTGAGATGCTAAATGGAGTATCATAGTGAACAGTTGCAAAGTCTTCCGTGAGCAATTCGCCGTTTTGCACTGTGTATATGCTTATATGTCGCAGTGCTCCCCATCCCAAACGGCCAGGAACATGACCGCTAATGTTCCAAAAAATATCTCTTTCGCTCGTAGACAAGGTTCTATGCATTTCGGTGTAAACAATAGACTCTCGGGAGGGTTGGTTTATTAGCGCTGTCCGTTTCTACTTTGTGTCGAGTTGGCAATAATCTGGATGTATTACACTCGCAATCGCGTTTCCCAAGTGCGCATGTCTCGGCTCAAGTACGGAAGATGGGGCACACGTAGGAGCGTGTTCCGGATACCCTGCTACCAAGCCGTCGAGTCCACCAGCACATTTGCATTACCCGCGAAATGGACTTGCAAGATCTCGCCCTGGGCTATCTTTTCTACAGACACGATTGTCATAAAGACCGTCCCTTATGCTCTCGTCATAAGCTTCGAAACTGACTGCTCTCGCGATATACATCTCCCGTGTTCATCTCATTACCATTTCCCTTCACGATGAACTCGACGGTTTTTTCCTTGCATTCAACGGGCCATCCTCACATACCTTTTATCGATGGGTTCCAGGACAGATGGACTAGCTTTTTCGAGCAGAGTGGCAGACACGACCTAAATGCTCGCATTTATGCCCGCCCAAACGTCAGATCCATGCATAAAAATCCTAGTTAGTCCGGTGAATTGCAAATCGAACTATACACGGCCGATACAGACGACCGCCTCGACCCGCTCACCTACGAGTTTGTTATGACCTTGAGAACCGAGCATGCCCATCTCCTTTGTCGAGCTCCCCAACCTGATTCTAGATCGACTCAATGTCAAGCGTCGGCCGCATCTTTTGATCCTGCAAGTGCGGGCGGGTCACTTCTGCTGATGGCCTTGTCTAGTCGATTGATATTGCATCGAACACCGGTCGCATGTCGCAGAATCCAGCCCACTTGGATTACAGCTGGGTGCAGGACCCTCACACTTACAGAGCATCCTCGACACGCATAATGTCGTTAACCGCCGTGGCTGGGCCTTCAACAATTTACGAGCGAATGCGCACTTGAAATACGTGACGCGCTTCCAAGGATATGGACAACAGAACATTATTGTAGGGCCGAGGGGCTAGAATGATGGGATGATAAAGTGATAATAGAATGGCCTTGGGATAAATTCGTCAATGCCAACTGCATGCTATGCATTCGAGCATCGAGAGGCAACTGCATGAGTAGACCAGCTCAAGTATTATAAACCAACGTTACGCACCTCGAACGTTGGGAACTGAAACACCATTCTCCTCCTCTACTCTGTGTCTGCCAATCATCCGTCGAGGGACGGAAAATCGGGCAGTTTCCGATGTTGAATACATGTGCGTGCACAGCTCCTGGAGTGATCCGGACAAGGGGTGCCGAAAC